>JASXSY010001216.1:0-123513 GCA_034509805.1 Sipha maydis | reverse complement strand
GCAATGAAACAAACCTTTTATTTCTGACAATTATTTGACCGTCGGCGCTGGACGAGTGATGACGGGAGTGCTTTAAAAGTTAATAAAGTACTTTAATGACTTGCCTGCTTATTCATTTTTTTTTTATTTAGCACTGTAGCTGGCACGCTTTTGAAAACAGTACAATTTTGTGTTTTTTTTCTAGTTTTATTTCTCTGCTTGTTTTGTTGACATTTTGATTTTAACGTCGTCTTGTACACGGTAAAAGCTTAGAGTGGCATGGCACTGTAGACAGTCATTAAGTACAACACGCATCGATCCTTATTTATTCATTTTTTTCTGATAATGTATACGATTCGAACAGAAGGGTTTAGACCAAACGTTCTCGGATCCTCAGTAGTGCGAAGAGGTGGGTGGAGGAGGACACAAGAGCGATTAAGCCTATGGGCTACAAATCGCTGGAACCGCCACTGGGTAGTGCACGTCGTTAGCGCGACAAATGCCGTTTCGACACGGAGTGCAAGCGCGTTCGTGGCGCGCGCAACGTTTGTATTGCACCGTTTCCATACCGGCGGCCCAAACACATCGTAAGTGCTCACGACAGGGACCCGTGTAGGTACGGCTGTACGCCGCGGTGTAGGTACGTGTCGGTCGCACATCGTATTCGAATCGTACTCCGTGCGTTTGCATACGACATATTTACATAAGACACGTGTGAAATCTGCAGAAAAACAAATGGATACCGGCATCGGTACCGTCCACTGCAGCGCGTGTTTACGTTGTCGTGTGCGTTACGTAACCAACGCCGTAGTGCACTGCAAACGGAATATGCGTATATGCGCGTTTGAATCGTTCACCGTTATCACTATTATTCAGTACTATTGTCGTTGGACCGTGCCAGAGCGCAGCAATCCATTCGAATAACGAGCGCGCGCGCGCACTCGTGTACTAGCGAAATTACATTCGAAAACGTTAGCTTTGCAGTTAGCGACCGGCCATTCCGACGTTGCGATCGCATACGCTAATCAGTTAACACATTCCAGCGCCACCCCTCTTTCCCCACCCCCGTCGTCGACAGCTGCGGGTCGCGTTATCCTCCGACCGGTGGCGTGATTAACACGCCACGTGGACTGTACGGGCTGTGGCGGCGAATTCCTCGGCTTACACGGCCTAAAATCACTCGTTTACCATTCCGCGCGGCAGAAATTTGAACGTTTCTCGCTCCAGGGTTCAAAGCGTACATTCATCGCGTCGCCGCGACTCCAACACGAGCCGGTCGGAGGGAAGGGGTACCACGGCACCGCGTCCGTCTAGTGCGGGCAGGAGATAGTGGTTTCCCCTCCCCCCCCAAGTCGAAACCGCGTTTAAATAATATTTCAGTCCGTTACATCCAAAATGTACCGGTCCTACGACGTAACGCAACAACGTCAAATACAGGTAAGTCCGATATTTCAACGGGTTCCGGTCGAAAAAAAACTGAATCCACCTTTGCCCTTTCGGATTTCATCGCTATGTGTATATTTATATCGATCGCCTGCCACTAGTGCATAAGCTTCAAAATACTGCGTTATCCGATATATTTCACGAGAAGACGTCCGTAGTGGCACCACTAATGAACCCGGATAAAGATAGAAATAAGCTCAACTCAAATTATCTTTACAATAGACGATCGTAATTCATCCAGATACGGAGCACGCAGAAAAATTAATTAAACGACGAATTTATATTAAACTGTCAAAAGAAGAGTTATCAGGCTTATCACGTTTTATTTATATTTATACGTTACGTACCTAATTGAAACATATTTTGCGATTACAAAACAGTTATAACATTTTCTCGAAGCTGTCACGGACCCACTTATTGTGTCCTATTGAAACATTTTTATTTAAACCGTAAAATACCTCTTATACCAACATTAAAATAAAGTGGACCATTAAATAGTTTTGCGTCGCCATAAATACATCGAACTGAATTGGTTTCTGTTTACTTTTACAAGGGAAATTTAAAATAATTTTATTCGTTTTCCTAATAATTACAAATATTCCTGTTAAGTGTAATTATCAAATAATCAGTAAAATTGTTACAGTTAATTCTTAATTGATTATGTAATGTTATCGGTTATAATTTATTGACTGATAATAATCCATCATGATGTGTGTATAAAAAATAACCGATTATAATCGATGTAATTTTCTACATATCGATTATATAGAAATAAAATAATGCAGCTCTACGTACCGTCTATGCCAGTCCATAGAAGTATTGCGACGTGCGAGATCACAATTTTCGCGTTGACGATTAACAATTTTATAGTGAAAACACTTATCACCAGATTAACAATACGCATAATAATCCCGATATTATGAATCTGTCGCTCTGTGAGGTCACGGATTGCTCGGCAGAGAAGTCGCAATAGAATGGCAGTACATATATGAAAACAAGTGCAGCTTTGTGTCAAACGGTAATGCACAGAAGCGATATGAATTAAAGACCACGGACGATTTGAGCACATTGTACGACTTTCAACTTAAAAGCTACGATCGTTTGCGCACAAAACACGATACAAGTAACCACTCGATTGCGCGTACGTAGGATGTACCACTTGCACTATATTGCACAATAATATAACCGTTCCTTAAGTAAACCATTGAATTACACGATTTTTTCTAATAAAATACGATTTTAAACAACCACATACTTTATTTTCGAACACATAAGGTACATTTTTTCAACTACACGTGTAGGTACAGTTAAAATGCTCACAGACAGTACAAACCTTTTACGAGTATGTTGGAAAACGTGCTGTATGTTATTACGTCTTATACAGTTTTTGATGGGAGTTTATTGCATACTCGTATGTAGTATTTAATATTATATATATATATATATATATTATACTTCGTATTGCATAATATAATTTTATAAAATAAATTCCAATAATCTTTATTACCATAAAAATATTACAAATAAAAAAATGTATTTGTTATGAACCGTAGACCGCGGTGCTCCTAGGACACCACGGTGCAGTATGGGAACCGCTGTTCTATAACATTACAGATTATTTTATTCGATTTTATTCGAGGTTACGTCTTCATTCAATTTCTAGGTCGCTCTGTAATCTGTTCGGCTCCGACGAAATATATTAAAAGTTTTTAATAAAAATGAAACACAATGTAACTGTGTTGAGATTTATCTTACGGCCACAACGTATATAACCTATACTCGTACACGTGAAATTCCGTGATTTCGAGTAATGCATTGCCAGTGCAATATCAACGAACAACTGTTTGATTTAATCCAAATTAATATTTTATACGAGAGCAAATAGTATTCATTAAACGGGTTTGTTGACAAAACGCATCGCTGTTTATGATACCGTACTAAACTCTTAAATACACACCTCGTGCCATTGTCCCACTATTGGTCTCCTACTATTGTCTACCAATAAATCGATATAGGTGTACTGGAAATCGTTTTTGCATCGCAATAGAAAAAAAAAAAAAATCATTGAAATAAATTATTGTAAAACTATGATAATCGTATAAATATTTCGCTCGTTTTTCTCGTAATGACTGCATAGGAATGCGTTTGTGTTTCGAATCGTTTCTTATGCATAAACGTATTTATATCATATATTGATAATAAATTATACATGAATTATATTATTTATTGTTTATATAACACTAATAATTGTTATAATAATCAAAAAAACAATGAATATTTTATGTCTATTGAAATGTATGGCTTAATGCAAATAGTGCATTGTTTAGTTGTCCAAGGCCTATATCGTCGGAGTAATCTTCTCCATAAACAATTCGTTAGCAAAATAACCAATAGATATGCTACCCCAACATTTCACTTAAGTGTACGAAAACGAATTTGTAAAACAATTTTCTACGCAAATGTGGTTTTCTAGAGACGTTCAGTTGATTCAATGTTGAAATATATTCATACAGGTACTACATTGTGTTTATAAATAATTAAACGATTGTCAGTTTCCAGTTGAATTATTAAACTTTAGCTTATCCGTTGAGTTCGTACAAGTTTTTTTTTCTTTTTTTCTTAAGAAGGATAGCTTGTAGTGAATAAAATAGTTTATAGTGTAATTGTGTAAGCTGTAAAAAATGTCTTACGTGAAGAGTTATACAGTTGATGCATTTTTTTTTTTTCAAAGTATTTATCAACGTTACAAACGTGTTTACACGATATACTTGTTTTTTTAAAACTTTTATTACAGCACGTGCCGTGGCCCAAAGTATATACAAACAATTTATAGTTATATATGGATGTAATACATATGTTTTTACACAATGAGACTTAACTCTAAAGCATTCTCAAAAGAACATTGTTTAACAGTATACTCGTATGAATGAACGGGTTCTGAACATCGACTACTACGAGAATAATTTGTGGTGAAAAGCGGTAAATGAAGTAAGGATAGTTTGATCGCGATTGAGAGCATTGGACTATGAGATTTATTAGGCTAAGCAATCAGGGCAGTCAACTATTAGTAGTGTAGAACTATTAGTTGAAGAAAACAGTTCTATTTTTTTTTTCTTTTTTTGTCAAATTATGTAAGTTGTATTCCATTAAATTTAATGAAAAGGTGGATAGATCATTTCCGACGACACGTCGTTGAGTTAATATTTTTGTTATGGTGTATTATAATGATGCATAAACCAAACAAATTATGAAATAAAGTCTAACACAGCACAGTTGAAGATCTCCAAAGTTAATTACAAAATTCAATATCAGAATCAAACGATCAGTTAGTTTTAACATTTAGTTGTTACGAATTCAAAATGTAACGAAAACGAACAAAATACATTTACAAAAAATAAACTTTTTCAGCTACAAATAGTACAACGTAGTCACAAAACAATAATGAAAATTTGTTTAAAACAATGCGTGTATTACAATTCGAACAGTTAAAAATCGCTAAATCTATTAAACTGACTCTTTGTTACATCGTTAAAAAATTTTGAAGAATATAATTCATATTAAACTGTTTTTTCATCTTCGAATAAATTTATCGATACTTCATTACAGTTTATTGTGAACATTTTCATTGACTTTTACACCCGTTGCTTTTAAGAACTATTTTATGATTTGAATGACACAAGAAACGCATTCGATCTGAATTGCTTTAATTAATGGGTTCGAAATAATAATAGACAGTATAGTGGTAATGATACTAATAATAATAGTTATCGGCCCTAGATTGTGTAAGTAGGTATTGGTAGGCGCGCGTGTAATGTATGCTGAGTGTTTTCAGATTTAATTCGGATTAATTACCAAGGACATTGGATGGGATAGAATTGAAAATGTCGGGCGCTGAAAAATACACAATAGGACAATGCCATTACACGTAGGTAACTGGTATGTGTACCAATATACCTTAGGATATTATTAATGTCGTGTCAATCATTCGACGCACATTGCGAGTAGATAATATACGATTTTTATACGATATTTTCTCGTATACGTCGCTATACGGTGTCATGTCTATGGGACGTCGAGCGTATAATATGATCATGCACGCATGCACGTTTAAATTTGCATGGTATTATGGCACGGAATCCAACATGTGGGTAACGGGTAAGTCATTCGTTGTTTTTGTACTCGAGAACGCGATTAGATTTCTTCGGCCAACGTTATTGCCTTTCACGAACTTGCGGGAGATCGTTCGGATCGATAGAAGCACCGCGGCGCACTACGCATTACACGTTCTCAAAAACGATCGTAACAATTATAACTGAAATCGTCTTTGTACGGGGGAGTAATCGCGTATCGCTTCGGCTATTGTTTTCCCATTCGAAAAAACGGCCCAACGCGTGGGCCTCGCAATCGTTCGACTGAGAATTATAAACATGACAAATCGAGTACGTAGATCCGCACAACGCCTGTGCAGAGTCCCGAAATCATACGGTGTTCAGCGGAAACTGCAGTTTGCGCCCAATCGGGTCGGAAAACGAAGGTTTACGCTAATGCATACGCACATGCACACGGACCGTTTGCATCATCCGCGTTTCTCGTTGATCGCGGAGCTACTTGATCGTTACGGAAAACCGACCGATTCGGACGACCGTTGGCCGCACTTGGTTTCGCGTCTCCGAATGGCCGTCAGCAGTAACTTTTTTATCGCGTCGAACCGTCGAACAACACGGTGAATCTCCGACCCGACGGAACGGGGGCGCAACTCGCTCGGAGCCGCGTTACCACGCGGGTTATGGGTTTTCGGCTGCAAAGCGTCGCAACGCGATCCCATAAACGTAAACGATAACGTCAACCCGGACGAAGGGAGTTTTCGCACTATAATTACGGGTGTCCTTCTGCATCTAGGGAGACCGCAAGACTCACGACAACGCGGTGTCGGTGCCGCTCGTCCTGCGTGCCGGTATGTTTCAGCACACGTTCCGACAAACGTCATCATGACTTTGTCCCGTACGTGCGTATATTTTCAAAAAATTATGTTGACGTCGCGCGCGCTCTGTTCGCAAATCGAACGTCTCCGCCGTTTTACCGGAAAAATTCCGAAGACGGATCACGTGGAAACGTCTGGAGTCCGTAGACCTAGCGGCGGCGGCGGCGGCGGCGGAGTAGTTGGGTTTGTGGTGATTTTGTGTTTTAAATTTTTTTTGCTTTTGTTTTAGCTCTTGGAAATTCCAATGAACGGGAACGTCGTCGTTACCGGTTATGCTGAACTCACACCTCGTGCACCCCCGGGGACCTTTCGGTCGGGTCGCGTTTCACCGACGAGCATCCGCGTGCACCGCCACCGTTGTAACGGCTGCTGACGAATGCGCGATTTATTGGCATCACGATCGTTTGCGGATAACATAGAACGTACACGTTTCGCACGTACGTACGGGATTGTTTAATTTTTTAATTTTTTCGACCGTCGTCAGTCCGTCGAGTAGGCACGCGTTGGGCGACCTGTAAGTCAGCTGTTCCCCGCGCAACGATCCCAACGGTACGTGACAACAATATAACTCCTCTCGTGATATATTTGTTTTAGGAGAAATGAAAACAAACATTTTTTCCCACCGATTTAAATACGAGTGTGCCGCCATGCGACGAGAGGAAAGTGCGGAGAAGAAAATCCCAAGTGCTGTTTTGCTTTGTGAAAATCGGCCGACGCGAACAGCAAAGAATTAAAAAGTATGTGTACAGCTACAATGAAATCTAACACATATTAGGCCCTGGGCACCGGGGCTGGAAAAAGGAAAAGTTCACTCACTCTCACCCACTCTCAAAGGGTGCGGTTATCGCGTACAGGTTTGAGGATCACTGATGTAAATGTTATACCAATCGGTCGCGGGCGTTCGAAAACGCGTAGTTGCTTTCGCGTAAAATCCGAAAAGTCCTATGAAGCTGTTCAATGGTCCTGCAGTGCGGTCAACGACGATTCATAAGTGTTCGAGGGCTTATAGAGAAGAGCAGCAGTGTTTCGATGGGTCCGTATAAGAAAGGTAACGAGGCTCTCAGATGATGCGATAAGGCTATCGATATACGTAGAAAACACCCAAGTTAGGGATAGAAAAACATTCGGGTTAAAAATAAAACATAAATATCACGTCTAAACTATAAATATCGGGTGTGTACTTGTACTATGTTTGTATAGATTTTTTAATATTAGAAATTTATAGATTACAATCGTAATATTTTCCAGCAAATCTAAAAGTATTAAAAATCTTAAAGTCTATTGAATCTTGTAATCAAATCGTAAACATTTTAAAACAGATGCATTCAAATTCAATAATTATTACAATTTGAATTAGTATTGTAATTATTACTATCATCGATTTATTCAAAATAATAAATAAAGTATTTTCTTTCTGAAACAACGTAATTTTTAAAAAAAAAAATATTTGAATTCGGTTATTAGTCATGTGATTTAAGCAGACTAAAAAGCTTTATTTCACTGTATTTGTAAAATGAGATGTCTCATGAAATCCTTTTAATTGATACTCTGTTTAAAATTATATTTTTGACTTGATACGTTTTCATTACAATAGGTGTTTGTTAAAATATTGTATTATGATGTACAGAAAAAAAAAAGCGGGATTCGTTTTTTATCAAGAATTAATAATTATAAACTAGCCAACCCTGTTCACATACAAAGCCGATCTTACCCCCACTGCATTACCATTGCCGGGGGCAATCATTGTATTAGCGCTACTACCCTATAATTACACGTAATAAGAAAAAAATTATAATGTATCGTTATACGTTGTTTTACGAGTCATATTTTTCTTCTTGATTTCCATTTACAAGTACCTACAAGAAATATTAAAAAAATCGCCGCTCCATAATATTATAAATCTGTAAAATCATATACATAATATCACACCAATCGTGTAACCCTTACGGAAATGTGCTCCACTCGAGTACCCCCTATACATCGGCTCCTCGAGGTGAATGCCATTAGAGTCATTATTTTATTCGATTTATGAATTTAATCCCATTTCTTTTGTGTGTCTTACATGAATACACGGAGATACATATTTCATAAGAAGAGGTATTTTATTATACCAAGTCGTATTATTATTGTTAAATTGAAATTTGAAATAAATTAAAGAAATCATTTTTAAAATAACATTTAAAAATGTATTAGATTTAAATCCCTACACCGTCTTTATATTTTCGCTTCAATTCTTTAAATCATCGTAACAAATCACGAAAAGAAAACCAAACGTTTCATAAATTATTATGATAGAACAACATTGACGTACTTATCCGGTTACCAGCTCTATTAGTCGGTCAATGCCATTATAAATAAGTATCACTGAAATGTCGACAGATAAATCGACAAAATTAATAATTACCACCGCTAAGTCGATAAGCAATCTGTTAATAATTAATAATTACCACTATTGGTAACCATCATATAGTTATCTGTACACAGCTATTTGTATTATTTTTATTCTTGAAGCCGGTTTAGAAATCTTATATCGTTTAGATTTCAATAGTTTTTTCTAATAGAAAATTATTTCATCAAAGTAATATCGATAAACCGCCCAATAGTTGGTCACGCTTTACGGACAAGGAAAAAAAATTCTTTAATTCATAAACTGAAGGAATGGGATAGAGGAAAACCGTGCATACCGCGAAGAGAATTATTTCATATCTGGGACGTAAGGTATACTTACGTTTATATGTCCCCGACATTACATATCTTAGAGAAACTTATATGTATATATTATAACTATGTTTCAGAAGTTATTGCATACGTAACTTTTTTTTTATATTATTCGGATTTCTCGTTAAGTAGATTATAAACTTGTTTTATGCACGTACGAATTAAAATTTAACAACTTCTAGTGCAATTTTTTGCATTTTTTCGATTTTCCACATTTATAATACAATTTTAGAAACATCTTAAAGAAATTAAGAAATAAAATAATGATCGTTACCGTGTCATATATTAATAAATGTCAGAAGAATATAGTAATGATTAATAATATTTTACAGTTATTTCAGGCTTTGTCGACTGGAATGACAGTGGTGGAAATATTATTTGATAACATGGCACACGAGTTGCACAACTTGCTGTCCTCAAATCGGAGATCTTTTGAGTTTAATACGTTAAAAGAATCATTTATCGTACAGCGTACGTATGTTTAAAACACAGATATGTATACAAAATAAAATAAAAATTGTTCGAATAAAACGTTTTTAAATGCTGATAATTTTGTTTGTAGGGTCCTTTGAAGACTAAAATCACTATTGCAGTATTTAAATTATTTTTATTTTTAAACATTTTATTAAAGAACTTTTATTTGTAAAAAAAAAAAATATATTAATAGTAATTAATATATAAAATAATAAAATAAAATAATATATTAATAAAATAATATATTAATAGTCTCAATAAAAAATATTTGTACGATTTTATTTTTAAATAGTTATTTTTGGTAAATAAAAAAATGTATTGCAATTTTCAAATGCGATTTTAGATATTTTTTACAGCAACAATGCGATCAAATTTAAAGTTGTTTTTAGTTCAATGACTTCCGAACCCTAATCGGAACAGTGAAAACCGCTCGTGAACAATTTAATTTCGTACATCGTCACACAATACTATATTATTCTGCGGATAATATCCGTATTAGGGTGGTTCTTATTTATAGAGAAAAAATCAAAATACAATATTTTTTAAATTTTACCCCCCATATTTATTCAACTATGTAATACAATTATTTTAGTGTAATATGGATTTTTACTTTTCAATTCCTTCACGTCCCTCAGGAGGGTTGAAATTTGACCAGAATGGGTAGTTTTATTGTTTTTTGTGAATAACTAAAAAAATATTGCGTAAAAATTAAAAATGTATTGAAGCTTAATTATAGATCATAATGTTACCTTTAAAAACTGTCTCATTAAAATTTTTGATAAACCTATTATTTATTGACAAAAATGGATAACCATAAATATTTTTTTTATTCATCCAAAATTAAATTTTTATACGTATAACGTGATTATTGATTAATAAGCGTTAGGGTGGTCCTTATTTTTGGACATTCAAATTTTTGAAATTTTACCCTCCCATTTTGTTTAATACCATAAATGTAATAATTTAGTTTAATTTGGCTATCATGGTTCACCCCCTTTACGTCCCTCAAGAGGGTTGCTCAAGAGGTATTACCAAAATAGTTGTATGGTTTTTTGTAATTAACTTTAAAAATATTACATTTAAATTAAAAATTCATAATATCTCAATATAGAATCTTAATTGTAGAACTTAATACCACCTACAAAAATCATAATCATATTTACAACATTTTTGATAAATCCATTATTGACCAAAAAAAAAATTGTGAAATTTAGGGTATTTAATGTATTTAGCAAACTTGAATTTTACTATTTTAAAAATATGGTTATTATTGATCGATACAAATAATTTTGTTGTATCGTATATTTATTTTATATTGACATTATCTAAAGTTTTGTAAGATAAGCCCAGCGGAGTGTGGATATTATTGTTATTTGTGGTATTTCCATCGTAAGTGAAGTCTAAGTAGTTTGTATTTAAAGACTAATGAGTTTGATTCATTTAATAATTTTGTGTGACGACATTTGCTTACATTTAATACGTGTTTTATATATATTTTTATTTGCTCTTAAAATCATTAATTGTAATGTCTCGTGAAAGTGTTTTCCTTATTGGTACTATGACTAATCAGATCTCCGGTAGTAAATTACCTTCGAAACTAGACTGTTTACGAGTACTATTTTACAATATGCGCGTAATTAAGTTAAGCCTTCATGAAAGTGCCATTCTTACCATAGATGAATGTTTAGTATTTTGGAAAAAAGCACGGATACCAACTCAATCTGTAGTAAATATAATTCCAAAATTAAAAAAATTGTACGAAAATTGGAAAAATTTAGATAAAAATAAATTAAGGAAGAGCGCTACACAAAAAAACAACGAAAATGAGTTTGAACGTACTTTAAATAATTTATTTGACATTGCACATGCTAATGCCATGTGTATGATTAAAATTAAGGAAGACAGAGAATTCCTCTATTTGCAACGACAAGAAGGACGCATAGGATACATGGCAGGTGTAGACAAAAAATTAACTGAAATAGAAGAACGAAGAAAACAAAGGGAAAATCGAATGAAAGAAAGAGTTGAACAATCGAGTACATCAAATTTGGGTAATTGCTGCATTTAATTTTAATTAAGAATGTTCTTGTCTTATATAATTGTCAACGAAATTTAACGTACAATAAATATTATTTTAAAATATAATACCTAACAAATTATAAATAATATGATGCTTTATTTTAGGATCAATTAATGTGAGTGGTATTTCATATAAAGATAAACACAATTATGAAACATTTGAAGACCCATCGATTCCAATTGAGCACTCTATCGAACAGTCCAAAGAACCAAGTGAACCAAAAACTAAACGAGCTCGAAGAAACTTTATGACTACTCGCTTAGCTTCAGCTTTGGATAAATGCAAAGTAAGTGATCGAGATGCCACTCATTTGATTATAGCATGTGCTGAGGCTTTTGAAATTGATTTTAATGATTACGCTATTAATCGTTCTTCTATTAAAAGAAGCCGCGAAAATATTCGTACTCGTATTTCTACAGAAATTAAATCTACGTTTAATAAGTTAGATTTAAATTTCATAGTTGTTCACTGGGATTCCAAATTTCTCCCTAATTTGACGAATACGGAAATTGTTGATAGATTACCGATAGTTATTTCAGCACCCAATACAGAACAACTATTAGGGGTACCACAGTTACCATCAGGATGTGGAAATGAAATCGCTTCTGCTGTATTTGATACTCTGCTGGATTGGAATTTAACTGATAAAATACAAGGCTGTGTATTCGATACAACTGCGTCAAATAGTGGTAGATTAAATGGCGCATGTGTACTTTTAGAACAAAAGTTAAATAGAAATATTTTATTCCTTGCCTGCCGACATCACATATTTGAAATTATACTACAGAGTGTTTTTTTACATGCAAAATTAACACCAATGTCTGGACCAGAAATTCCTATTTTTAAAAGATTTCAAAATAACTGGAAATATATCGACGAAAAAAAATTTTCTACTTGGGATGGTGATTCTGATGTTAAGACAATTTTGAATAGTGTAGCAGATGATGTATTAATTTTTTGTAGACATGCCCTAAATACAAATTTACCTAGAAGTGACTACAAAGAGTTTTTAGAATTAGTAATTATATTTTTAGGGGGCGTACCTCCTAATGGCATTCGTTTTTATAGACCAGGCTCTTATCATTTGGCATGTTGGATGTGTAAAGCTATTTATTGTTTAAAAATGTATATATTTAAAAACCAATTAAAATTAACAAAAAATGAAGACAAAGCTTTAAAAACAATTTCCTGTTTTGTAATAAAATGTTATGTAGAATTTTGGTTTCGATCAACAAATATTATTGAAGCTCCATATAATGACATATTATTTTTACAAAAACTTGAAAACTATAAAACAGATGATAAAGAAGTGGCTGAAATAGCAATTAAAAAATTTAGCAATCATCTTTGGTACATTGGAGAAGAAACAATAACCTTATCGTTGTTTGATGATAGAAATAGTAATGAAATGAAACGTTTGATGGCTAAACGAATTTTAGATTGTTCTGAAGAGGAAGATATGGATATAATAGCAGACTCGTCAAAAAAATATATATTAAATTCTCATGATATTTCTCAATTTTTAAAAAAAACCTACCTGTTGATTTATTGACAAAAAATTCGAAAAATATTTTTAAGCGCTTACAGTTAAGTTCAGAATTTTTACATGAGGATCCTGTTAATTGGCCAAATAATGAATCATATAAATATGCTAAAGATACAATAAAAGGGATAAAGGTTGTTAACGATATTGCAGAACGTGGTGTCCAATTAATAGAAGAATACAACTCAAAATTCACAAGAAATGAAAACCAAAAGCAGTTTTTGTTAAAGGTATTAAATTATTATAAATCAGATACAATTTGTTTAATTTTTTTAGAAGTAAATAAATAATTGGACATAATTATTTATTTACAGGTGGTGCAAGAATACCGAAAAAATTATCCTGAATGCAAAAAAAGTATTTTGATCAAATCTTACGCTTATTAATCAGTTATCACGTTATACGTATAAAAATTTAATTTTGGATGTATAAAAAAAATATTTATGGTTTGCCATTTTTGTCAGTAAATAATAGGTTTATCAAAAATTTTAATGAGACAGTTTTTAAAGGTGACATTATGATCTATAATTAAGCTTCAATACATTTTAATTTTAAACGTAATACTTTTTTAGTTATTTACAAAAAACAATAAAACTACCCATTCTGGTCAAATTTCAACCCTCTTGAGGGACGTGAAGGGGGTGAACCATGATAGCCAAATTAAACTAAATTATTGCATTTATGGTATTAAACAAAATGGGAGGGTAAAATTTCAAAAATTTGAATGTCCAAAAATAAGGACCACCCTAATCCGTATATATTATATACGTATCATCGTCGTGGAAAAAAGTACTGAATAAATATATCACTGTTAGATGATGTAGTGTGTGATACAAGAACGTTCTTTGGATTCCATTTTTGTGGAATTATCATAGTTATTATCATCATAATTATTATTATCATCTTATTATCTTATTAGTATAATCATTAAAACCTTATACATACAGAATGCACTACGACTATACGGCGCGGGACGTGGAAACTTAATTTTTATGTTAGTGCTGCGTACGCTGCTCCGATTTCATCGATTATTCAGGCAATAGCGATCGTCGTTTCGTTTTGCCGTCTCGTCGTCCGGATCACGGGCCGAACGTGTAACGTTATGAATTATCGTTCCGCGGTAACGATTGATTCCTCACGAGGTTCCTTGGTGTTCGCAACCGAACCGAAAACGCTCGTGATGGTACACGCACGTACGGTGGTTTGCGATGTTTTGCGTTTTAAATCTTCCAGTTGTGACGCAGAGGATCGCGCACGACCCAAACCGCGGACGGTATGCACTGCCCATTCGAAACATATTCGGAACGCACACGGTCCCCGCAACAGCCTCGCAACAGGGTGTGTTGGGCACCGGACGAGTCGGGAACCGGAATAACATTACACGCATGCTCGGTGGTGTACCCGCAGATATTATCTCACACGAATGATAATCACGTCGACATTCGGTCTTCACGACGACGGCATCACGGTCATTTATTTTTGGTTCGGCTTCGATAATAACGACGGACCCAGTACCCGTTGTGCGATGGCCTACGTGTACGCTGTCGGCGGTCAACCGAGCTTACGCCCGTGAACCGCAAAAATTAAGGCCATTTTTTAACAATCACTGTGTACAACGTTCACACCTATACGTCGTTACATCGCCGTAATGTGGTCACGAACCGGTAACATCACTAATTACGCGTCGTATTATTATTATTATTATTATTACAATTATTACTATTATAATTATTATTATTATTGTTATTATTTTTGTTGTTATGTTCCAACGACGTTTAGGTGTACGGTTCGACGACCAATCCTATAGGATTAGCTATAGCTGACTGAGAACAGTTATTGTTTCTGTTTTGTATAAAAATGTAGATGAATCGGATAAACAATGCCTCGTTGTAGCTACTATACAGCGTTATTCACAGTCTAGCGAACAATACTTTTGAAATGCATTTATATTAACGTGCGAAATTCGAATAAACTGAAAAAAAAGGCATTTCATTGCGAAAAATATTCTAAAAGTATTCGAAGGGATTGCATTTTTTATTATTTTTTTTTTTTTTTTTTATTTAATAAAACTCCAGTTTGAAATTGCTAGAGTTAAATGGAATACAAATGAAAAAAAGCCAAAGCACATACAGTGTGTTACTCGGTGATTGTAATTTTGACAATTCGAATCAGAATGGGAACGACTTATCTTGGGCATTTACGAATAGTATTTAATTTATGAAAATTGTTATCAGACAAACCAGGTTTCCATTGGATATGATTTACGAGAAAAAAAACCTATCGAAAACCGAAATCGATTCAACTGTATTAGAGGAATACAATTTTATTCGAGTAAAATAAAGATTTTAATGGTTTACGTGAATACGTGAATGTTCACGTACACAAAAATCGAGAGTTCTAATGCAGTGGATGAAGGATAAATGATAATTCAAAACTTTCACGGGGAAGCAGGATAGAGTCATCGAGCCACACAAGGCCTTATAGATAGGTCTCGTGTAACAATAAAACGCATACGAGCCTACTAACGCCGTGGGTGGTATATAATGTTATGTAATGCACTCAGAGACGTACACCGACGTTGTGTATTCGAAATTAGTTCTCGTCGCTACTGTGGTATTACCGAAATGGTTTCGATCAAGCAAGAATAATACGGAAAAAAGCGCATTGATTTATTTTCAGATCAACGGTCGTGTACAGGATTAAAATCATAATAACGATCGAAATCCATACGTGGGACTGTGTCTTAAAATGTTACCTTGTAATTGTTTTCGTAAATGTTTGGCTCGACGATATTTTAATATTTTCGTCGTGTGCGCAACTGCGTCACCTTACCAATCGGTGTTACCCGCGCATTGTTTCGTTTAACGAAAAAAAAAAAACGATATGTGTACATTATTATGTAAGGGTACCAACAGTGATAATTATACGTTTCGACCAACAGACCGGACGCCTTGGAGACCACCGGTTGCCGAGCCAGAGCAAGATGGCAATTGTTCCGTCCGGACGTCTAACAACGTCATAAACCCGACGCCGTTGCCGGGGGGCGGGCCGGCACTTCGTACGGAGCCGTGACACGTCTCGCTCAGCCAGATGATCGATTTTAACACGTCGGGGACGAACGGTCGGTCGTTAACCGATAACAATCGGTAGAGAACGAGAAGATGACCCCGTGCGGACAAAGCCACAGGGACGTCTTCCTCCGATCGCCGTTCGAGTCTAAAACGCGTTATCGCGACGTACGATGATTGACGATCGCGCGAACAGTGATTATCGTTTCCCGGGGGCGAAAGGCCCATCACGAAAGGCCTACGTCGGTCCCGTGGTCGATCTCGCGCGCGAGCGCGCGAACAATAGTGTTTCGCATCGGAACGCGCGCGGCGGGCGTGAGGAGGTGAATTGGAAAAATAAGAAAATAACGACTCGCAGAAAAACCAAGGATAAAACGCAGGATAAAACTTATCGAAGTTGTTGCACATGCGGCATCGATCGTTGCGTAAGTCGTCCGCGACCGCGCTCCCCCCGGAGCCCGTGACTCGAGCGTTTTTTCGCGTAACGCGCGCCACGCAACCGGTACGTTCGCGTCAATTCGAACCGTCTGAAATGTCGCGCATCGCGTACCGAGACGTGTGTGTTATTGTGACTTTAATTGCAACGTTGCGATGTCGCAACTCTCACACCAACGCGTACACGGTCCCACGTGACAATGCACACACATTTACATACAAAGATCACGGCTGCGCTATGCGAAAAACGAACGCGAATACGAACCAGTTATGCAATACGAGCGATCATTACGGTTATATGTACACCTATGACCTGGGACTGTTGTAACAGAACCAAACCTAATCAAATCCGACATCGATAGCCGTTTCGTATTAGTAATATTAAATTTTTTTTATTTTTTTCTTCTTCCGTTTCTTAGTAGTTCACGCGAGTCTCTCGTACGTCGCACGTACAGTTATGATCGTAACAACACGTACGTCGACGGTGCGCGTACGTTTAAGTTCGTCCCGCACACCAGCGGAGGTCTTTGGTTTGGCGAAAAAAAGTTTCGGTTTCCCGAACGGTGACAACGCGTCGTGCACGCGCAGTAACGAACGGTTATGTCGATCCGGAACGTCATGAGTGCGAGGTATTGGAAAAAAACCACCGCTCCGGACTTGTAGTTTTCGTACAATATTGCGTAATAATTATTCTACGAGTAATAAATACATTTTTATCTCCTCTCTGCCGTCGTCGCTTATTGTAACACGGCATTTTATGTCGATTGGCGTTTTAAATCGTGATTTACGTTTGTTTTCCGTACGCGTCCGCCGTTACATCAATAAACGCACGTTGACAATGAATTAAAGTTGATTTTCTAGTAACTATTCTTATAATTCGAGAAATTACATCCAACCGTCAAAGCAGAAGTTTTCCGCATACATGCAATTGTTTATCATTTGCTTAATCCCTTTGTTCAATGACTATTAAATGGAAACAGCTACGTATCAAATGGAATATGTTTGTTGTCCAGATTAATGCTTAAAATATGATTGATTTTTTTTTTTATTATTTGTACATCATAGACAATATACACGCACCACGAGGAATATTTTTATCTATGGATTAAGTATGTAGAAAAAAAAATCTACACCGGTTACCATGAGCGCAAATAGTTGTCTATTCAGCCTAAATAATTATCTCACCCCCGCATAATAGACACAGATACAAATTAAAATGTATACAAAAAAAAAATAAAAAATTACTCCCCAAACAAAACACTAGATGCTGAACAACTCTTTTACTTTTCTCTTATTAACGCTCAGTTTGGATCGCAACGTTGATTATTTTCAAAAACATTTATTACCGTACGAACAATAGGAATATTTGATATATATATGTTACGGTGATAGATGAATATTGGTGAATGTCGTCATTCTCCGGTGAATGACGTCTTTTACCAAAATGATTCGATTATGTAGGTAAATGATGTAAAAACCAGATTTTAAATTCAAATGTACGTCTTTCACCGGTCATTGATGTCATTTACCAAAACTAGTGGTAAATTATGATAAATCTCAAATAATACATTGATTTTTTTACTATAGGTACTATTTATAATAATGATTTATTGTTGGTGGATGTTTCATTTTTTATTTTAGGCATTTATTTGAATGGGATAATAGGTTAATTAAAAATAATAAAATACGTGCATATTACAAATTATTTATTTGTACAATTTTGGTTACCATGACATTTTGAACTGCACAACATTTCCGCTGCATTGCGAGCACATTTTTTAGTACCACAACCAGTTTTGCAGTTGCATCGATTAAATCCTTGATGATCAGCTATTCCATTTCCTGCGGCTTCTCTTAATGTTATTTCCCTGTCTTTAATTTTTTTCATGGTCTCATCATTATAAATATTAATATCATATTAAACATCATTCTCCAATTAAACTGGTGATTGACGACAATAACCGGGGAATGTCTGCATTTACAACGTTTAACAATTTTTAGGTAAATGATGTAATTTACCGGGGAATGACGTCTTTTACCACGTTTACATCATTCACCGTAACATATATATATATATTTTGCGCCTGTTTTCGCTGCGAATCGTTTTACAAATGCACGACTATTAATCATTGGCATGAAATGTTTACGAACAAATAGTAATATATATATATATATTATAACAATAAGGACTCTCACTCGGAACCGGTATTAAACCGTCATTTTCATTATTTTTTCTATCTATAAATAAACGTACGTAGGTCGGTATATAATATATACACATATGTTTAACAGAATAATGTACGATAAGAAATCGTGTGTTCCGATCGCGATGTAATGACGTGATTGACGGTACGGAGAACGCACACCCCCGTCTTCGATGGCTTCAATATTCAGCACCTGACGCGTCATTGATAGTTGACAATATTTATCGGCGCGGACTGGACCGGTCAGTTATCGTCCTACATAGGTGTATAGTTTGAATTTTTTTCCACCCGAAAACGGCATCGTACGACGATCGTTTACCGCGATGTACAGCGCGCAGAAGGGTCTAGGACATTTCGCCGCCAGACAATTCACCGCGACCGTTTCGCCGCCGGACTACTTCGCCGCAGACCGTTTTGCCGCCGTACCGTTGCTGTGATAATGTCCGTTTTAATCAAACGCAAGAGGAACGGACAGAAGCAAATGAATTGAGACGTGCTCATATTACAAAGGCCAGCGCTGCACGAACGCCACCTCAAGTACGACAACATGGTAATATAAGAAGAAGAAGTTCAGATGTAGCCTTGAATCGCGCTGCTTTCGAATACGATTCCGCAGTCGCCTACAAAGATCTTTTGTGTGTTGATATCGGTTCATTATCTATCGTATGCCAGCATTGCAAGGCATTGAAGTTTCGATTGGAAACCCCCGGCTTATGCTGCGCTGGTGGCAAGGTGAAATTACCCGTTTTAGCTCAACCACCAGAGACATTGTATTCGTAATCAAAATATTTCCTGGCGAATACACAAAAATATAACGGAAGTTTTCAAATGACGTCATTTGGAGCCGATGTTGTTGAAGAACCAGGCTACGATCCGGTTATAAGGTAAAGGCGTTTGTAATAATAACAATTTTTTTTTTTAAAAATGACCATTTAAATATTCAGATTCAAGGAAAAATTCACAATCGAGCAGGCGCTTTGTTACCACAACCAAACGAAGATCATAAGTTCCTTCAGATATATTTCGTGGGTAATTCGGAAAATGAACTAGAACATCGGTGTGCATTTTTTCCTGCGAATAAACGTGAAATGATCGAGCAATTGCAAATTCTTCTGCATGAACGTAACGAATTGGTCAGATTGTTCATAACCGCATTGGACACAATGCATTCTGACGATCACAAAATCATTATCGGAGCAGACAAAAGACGCTCTGGAAGCTATGCAAGACAATTCAATGCTCCCACTATCAATGATGTCGCAGTAGTGATTGTTGGCGAAAATGTGGCATCACGCGATATTGTTCTTAAGCGTCGCGATGGTGGACAATTACAGCGTGTGTACGAGACTCATCGGTCATATGAAGCACTTCAATACCCGTTGATGTTCTGTCGTGGAGAGGATGGCTATCACTTAAATATAAAGATGGTCAACCCAATGACAGGTTTGTTTACAGGTCATCATTTTTTTTTCATACTATAACTAAGTTTGAATTCATATTTCAGGAGAAGAAACGAACAAAAATGTCAGCTCAATGAATTTTTATGCATATCGATTGATGATTCGACAAGATATTGACAATCATCTATTGAGATATCGCCGGTTGTTTCAACAGTACTGCGTCGACATGTACGTCAAGGTCGAAACGGAGCGTCTCAATTTCATTCGCTTCAATCAGTCAAAGTTATGATCAGACGAGTACATCCATTTGCGTGATGCCATCGCTACCGAAGGACACGCGGCCAACATTGGTCGTTTGACTATTCTCCCAGCTACTCATATTGGAGGCCCGCGCCACATGCATGAATATGCTCAAGATGCGGTGACGTACGTGCGGCATTACGAACGCCCTGATTTGTTCATCACGTTTATTTGCAATCCGAAATGGCCCGAAATTAAAAATCGGTTGCTGACAGGACAAACACCAAGTGATCGACATGACATCACTGCACGAGTATTCAAACAAAATATCGTAGTACTCATGAATTACATCGTTAAGCAGAAGGTCTTTGGCGCAATCCGTTGTTGGATGTACTCGGTTTAATGGTAGAAGCGTGGTTTACCACATGCACACATTCTGCTTTGGATGTTTGACAAGGTCCGACCAGATCATATTGATTCGATCATTTCTGCCGAAATACCAGATCCAGAAACAGATCCTGAGCTGCATTCTGTTGTGACAACGAACATGGCACATGGCCCTTGCGGAGCTCAGAATCCAGGGTCACCGTGCATGCAAAACGGAAACTGCACAAAGCGTTTTCCCCGTCCGTTGGCGGCTGACACAATCAGTGGAATCGATGGATATCCATTGTATCGGCGTCGTTCTCCAGATGACAACGGCAGATCAACCATAATGAAAGTCAAAGGAAAATATGTCGTCGTCGATAATCGCCGGATCGTTCCATATTGTCCACTTTTGTCGAAAACGTTCTCAACTCACTGCAATGTTGAGTATTGCAACTCCATAAAATCTATCAAATATGTTTGCATTTATGTGAACAAAGGGAGTGACATGGCTGTGTTTGGCATTGCTGATCCAAATGCAAACGATGAGGTGATGAAATTTCAACTTAAAAAAAAATTTCAAATTTTCAAATTTCAACGTAACTTGACGTTACGTGAGTTGTAATGAGGCAATTTGGCAGCTGTTTTCATTTACAATTCATGAACGTCACCCGACTGTCGTAAATTTGACAGTTCACCTAGAGAACGGCCAGCGTGTCTACTTTACGGGCCGATTTGGCTCAAATTTTGTTTTAATTGTTCGTAATTATCATGGCAAGGTTCTTATGTAAGAAAAATTGAAGAAAGTTGCACGGAAAATTAAAAACTAATTTAACCGTGTAAATTGTATACCTACGTAGCTAACTGCAACCTCACCATTTTTTTGTGTGTGTTTTATTGACGTGTATAAATATATATGCATTCCTTTGGTCACGGAATTACATAATTACAGTTTATCGTATAAAGCAGATGCAACCGTCAAAATTCCACAGTACAGTAAGTTTATTGATAAGTGTTAATAATTTTTTATAGAGTTTTGGTATGGTTGTTTTTAAAAACGCTAGCAATTAAATGTTTAAACTTAAGTCACAATTCCGTGAGTCAATAATATAAAAGAGCAAGTCAAACTGACGAACAACGCGAAGCGTGGAATGGAGTTGAACAGAATTGATGGAATCGAAATCAGCAACATAGTATTATGTATAATTTGGTACAGAGGTATATTAGACCTGCCAACTGGCAGAAGATAGGCTTAGTTAAAAAATGATAGTAACCCTGGGAGGTGCTCAAGCAGACATTTTGATATTTAAAATGGAAATCTTAATAATTTATTATTTATTTTAATAATTATAATTAGTGCAAAATAAATTATTAATGAATTAAAAACACAGTTTGAGACATATAAGAGGTAGGATTTTTAATGGGCTACAAAGTGCACGGGTGGTTCAGTTAGTTAATCTTTAATAATTTAAATACATTATTGGTAATATTATATCGTGAGGAGGTTCTCTTCGCATCGAACAGCCCGACAGTGAGTAGTAAATTTAGCCGGTAAAACGGTCTGCTGGAAAAAGTAAACTTTCGAAAATTTCACCAAAGGTTTTCTTATTTTATTTTTTACCGAATACATTTTTTTATCAACGTTAAGATCGATTTCTCGTTTCAACGCAAATACAACGTAAACCACATGTACTCGTATTTGTTTTTGTTTTTTATTGTTCGTCTTCTTACTTACTTAGTTTTTACTTGTTATTTACTTTTATCTATTTTTCTTATTACTCATTACGAATTATAATTTATTCTTGATAAGCGTTCTTGTTCTACAACAAGAGGTATTGCCTCAATGTAGAACAAAGCTAGTTGCTTCATCTATGTATCTACTTTGTTTTGTGTGAAAATCTAACATCTATCAAATATACATTACATTATGTTACATAAATGTTTTTACAAGCGTAATAACATTTACTTAACGACCATAATAAGCCAGTGTATTTACTCTTATATGTTTTTTTTTTTCTTTCGTAATACGTTTAAGAGAGATGGTAGAAATTGAAAAAAAGAAAATGTTCACCATGCGTATTTACTAATTTAAAGGGTCGAAAAAGAGAGAAACCGAACAAATATATTTTATTTGGAAAAAAAAAAATGAGCATTGGCAAAAGCATTTCCGACGGAAATGCCAGTATATCCCTAAAAATGTCACGAAACGCAAGTAAAAATCCCTACCCAGAGCCGCGTATACGTCACTCGTCTCCCCCCCTCCACCAGGCGGTCGTAACCGTTGTTGTTGCCGGATAAGTGCTTTGCGAATCGCGTTCACGTGCACAAAAACGTGTTCGCGCAAAACACGTAGGCAGTACGGAAATGACCAAATAGTTTTAATGAGCAATAATAGCACAGTGTTCTGTTGCACCGAATTATAGTTTCTGGCAAACATGTCCTTATCACGGTGTATCGTATTTAATACGATGTTGTAAGCAGCTCCATACGTCATTTCACAAAAATATTCCGTATTGATATAAGGTGCGTGATGTGTTTAGGCACGACATGGTTTCGGTAATTCTGTGACGATTACAGTTATTATTTTTAAAATATTAACCTTTATCACGGATTCGAGTAAAAAAAAAAAAAAATAAATAAATAAAAAAAAAAAATGTAAAATAAAAAAATAATAAATAAAACAACGTAGCTATTTAATTATCCGTAAGGAAATATTAAATTACGGTGGAAAAAACCACCCGAGTACCGCGCAAAACAACTGCTTATTCAACACACTCGACGGCCTAAAATGTGTAATTAGTAATTAATTCTAATGAAATGTGCGCATAATATATATATATATATATATATATTTGATCGTCGTAGACCGGATGCGAATTTCGTTGGTATTATTTTTATTTTTTCGTTAGATTCATTAATAAAATCACAACAAAATCATGCACATGTACAAAATAATAATGCATTTTGATGCTATTTCAAGAACAATTAATCTGTACGTGAAACACGTGCGTGGCGTGTACCAAGAAAATAAAAACGTTTTTCAAGACAATTAACAATGCAATGTTATGTTGACAGAAAGGAAAAGTTTATAGACTTAATATACACATTGTGCATGTAAGTATGTCGTTCGCCGTTGTTATGCTTCGGTAATTTCATTGAATTCGCAACAGTTTTTCACAACGCGACAGCCGGGTTAGGACGATAACGCAATTCGCTATTCGTGTGCGCGTGTAAAAAAATAATTTTCAGCAAATTTTTCAATCGCAGTGCCAACACATTTCGTTACCGTTCGCTGCAACGTAATTCGTTGATTCGTATCACTACGTCAATATTGTGTGTACAGTTATACCGCGATATATTAGTACTTATGTGTTTATCATCCATTACATCGGTTCCCAACCTGGGGTACACGAGATCAAGGGCACATTTATGGGGGGGAGCAAAGGGGGCAATTGCCCCCGGTGGCAAATTTATAAGCGCGGCAGTTTGTGTACCTATATATTTATATAAAACATTCAGTGACGAAAACGTAGATTATGATGCCAGCAACGATGAAATACATTTCAAGATAACTACATATTTTTTTATATTAGATAGACTTAAAAGTGAGCTAGGAAAAATAAAAATAGCTTATGACCAGTTATTTAAAAAGTACTCGTTTTCCTTTCAATCGGAAAAATTGAACAGCATAAAAATCCAAGAACAAGCAAAATGTCTTCAAGATATATATGTAGGTGATTTAGGAAGTTCTTTCCCAAATTAATGTGTTCACTTTAAATCACATAATGAAGAACCTCAAAGTTGATGAAAAATCAAAAAATATTCACCAAATGCTTGTATTTATTAAAAATAATGATTTTTCTGAAATGTATCCCTACATTGTTGTTGCATTAAAAATGTTATTATGTACACCATATAGTAACTTCCACTGAACGGTATTTTTCAGCTTTAAAAAGAGTTAAATCATACCTAAGATCAAATATAAAAGAGGGAATGTTAAATGCGTTGGCAATCCTAAATATTGAAAATTACATTACAAAAAAACTTAATTATAATAATGTTATTATTATTTTTGCTGCTAAACAAGCTCGAAAAAAATTTAGAAAATAAAAAAGACTGAAGGAAAGGTACATTTATACCCAAAAAATTTTTGAAATGTGTTTAATAAATTTGCATATATTATCATATTTTTTTTCATTTTTTTTTTTTTTTTTTTTTTGGGAGGAGATAGGGGTGGTAAAAATACGTTGCCCCGGGACGCATATTTTCTAAATGCGCCCCTGCACGAGATGATCTCAAGAGGGCTACGTGAAAAGAAATTGGGTAATGACGGAAGACGTTGAATTTGTTTTATCGAAAGCGATTTGTTTCGGAAACGTGCAATGCACGTCGTTAAAAATGAATCGTAAACTAACAATCGATAACCATAAACTTATAGAAATGGAGTGTATAATTTAGATTATAGAATACTCTATGTGAACATGTAATAATAAGTGTAGTAATAAACTTAACGTAGCTTCAGGTTTAAGATTTAAACCTGATGAAAAAAAAAAAACCCCATATAATTCGAAATAATGCCAATCACTAAATTTTTATACAACTTTTTTTATTATTTGCTTTTTCGTGTGTCTCGTTAAAAAATTTAATAATGTATATATTATTAGATAATATAATATTATTGTTATTTTTTTTCGCTTAAACATTCTTAAATTAGTTTCATAGAAAAAGGTTAAAAATTATCTGTAGCCCCTCCGTCCCACCGACATTTTTCCTAACCAGCCACGTTTTCAGGGGGGAGGGGAGCGAATGGTACGGCCGCTTATCTGTGGCTTTTTAGTTTTCTTCAAATCGTTGATATTCATTGTTTGTATCGCATTAGAGAAATACATAAATGTGAAATGAACAAAATTTTGCGCCCCCTACTAGGAAAAGGGTTAGGCGTTAACTGCGGTCATGTTCATGTGATCAACTGTAAAGTATGTAAACGTACGGTTGTTATATTCATTATCGAGTACTGCTGTACGGTGATGATTAATGGCGCTTAGCGATGCGTTCTGTAGAAACAATCGTCGAACTGACCAAAATCATCGCACAAAGCACACGCAGTCGTAACACATTAATAAAACGCTGTTATGCGAAGACAAATTAATATTCGTTGATATTCCGTGTGGGTATTAATGTGTGTTTGATTCTTAAATTGAAAAATAATGGATACAAGTGTAACCTGCATTATATTTATTTTAACGGTTCGGAATTCGATTTAAGACCACGTAAGCAATCAATGATATCAGAACGCCGGGTACGTTGCACGTGATGACCGTAAAAACAATAACGTACGCGGTACAACTCGATATCGTGTACCTACCACTCACGAAGTCACGAACGTTGTCCGGACGCATCGTTTCGAAGACTAATGACGAGTCCACGGACGAGAAGAGATTCGAAAACCCGTGTATTAGTAAGTTTTTAGTCGAACCGATTGATGTTTAACGTGAGTCACTGAAATTCCGTTCGATCGAAAAAAGAAAAACAAATACACACGCGTGTTACGTGTATGCGCACCCATTAATCTTCGGATGTACTGTACGATAAGAAACCCTCCAGTACGCGATATTGTTTTTTAGAAAAAATACCTGGGCACCCCAACTCGTGTTAATAGATTATGCTTCGAGGAAATCTAAATCGTATTTATATGGAAATCGTCGTGGGATTGTTGTTACACGAGTAGATTTCGGCGTTTAGTGTAAGTACTAATTTCAAAGTTCGTAATATGATAACGTACGTACTGTGTGGAGTGTGAAAAATAATAAAAATCAGTCGTACCGGGAAGAACCGAAACATTTATTTTTCGCAAAATTACTTATGGTTATTTCTCATTGTTTTCGCATTTCCTGTATTCCTAATGTGATACGGCTATTAGTGACACAAAACATTTTCAAACATTTTTAAGCACTATTCGAAAAATTGAAAACCAAAAAGTTAGTTAACGAAACGAAATTCACAAAGGTGTAATAGATATTTATAGCATGATGAACGGTGTAGAGAGATTTATTTACCTGTTGGGGTACAAACGAAGGGACTAGAGGTACAATCAGGTACAAACGATTGGGACCAGATCGGACCCAAAATTTGAAAGTGGAGGTGCTGGGGAAATGGACCTATTTATGTATACGTATGATGAACAAAAAGTTTGCGAACGCTCTTAACAGGTATTTGTTTCGCAATAAAGCAATGGCTATCATTTGGGAAAATCATTTTTGCTTACCTACTATACTTCTGATGACGATGCTTCTTGTTTCTTATGTTGTTCAAATGTTTTTTTGTCTTGCAACTTCAACTTGATATGATTTATTCTTTCCTGAATAAAATTAATAATTAGAATACAGTTTTCAAAATATGTTCTAAATAAACGTATTTGGAATGTTATTTATTTTTATATTACCTAATGTTTTTTCGACTCTAGTGATATAGGTAAAAATAAACATTTTGTGACTATTATTTAATTTATTTTTTATAAATTATCTCAAAAAGAATAAATTTAATTTACAGATCAATAATTTTAGAAGCAGGACAATTCGAGAAATCAGGTTTGTGAATAAATTGATTGTTTTAAATTATTACTAATAATTATCCGTGGTGTTAGCAAAATGATTTTTATTTATATTATTTTCATTCCGAAAGCCTAAACTTTGATTTAACAACCAATAGTGATCGATTGCATTTTCTTAAATTAATTTTATTTCATTTGTTTTAATTTTTACTCCAAATTACCCGATGGTTAGGTATTACTTTTAAATAAAACTTACGTCGTTGAGCTCTTTTAATTTTTCCTTCAGTTTTTTTTCCTTTGCAGTCAAATGGTTCACTGTTTGAGAAAAATCAGTATTTAACATAAAATCGATAACATCTACTTGTTTGGAAATAGTATTAGAGCTGAAAAATGTAAATAAAAAACTGTAATTATTATTATTAGTTTATAAATACGATTTATATTACTGTTAATATGACATGGTTTCACAAAAAAACAAAACATAGTTATAATAACTTATAGCGTAAGTTCAAACATCTGAACCAATTATTTGCATATTATTTGATACAATTAATTTTTCCGTGGACCTATCCGTTAATACTACCTTCTATTTCAACGGACTATAGTTTAATTTCACATTAAATGTATAACCGTGTTCTTATAATATTCAAATGTTATAAAAACAGTCGAGAATGAATAGTGAAACATATTATGTAGGTAATGGGCAAGCACGTTTTAACAGAATAATCATATATAGCACGGTTCAGAAATATTCGATTTTGGTATAAAGTATTTTATAAAAAAATTATATGTATGTATTAAGATTTTGTATTAAAAAGTGTTTGATAATACCTAGATTTCGAAATGTACTCAAAATAACCGATATTTTTCTGTAGTGTATTGCAATCCTCTATAAGATTTGATTTTAAACCTTCAATGCGGGTTTTCAGCTGTTTACATTTCTTAACCTTCGAAATAAATTTCAAACGGCGTACACTCCGTTGTCTATCTTGTTCTCTGCTGGTATTTATCATATTTTCAACTTCCTGTATGACAGATTACGAAATAAAATAATACGACGCGATTGTTTCATGAGTGTAACTATAGGGATAATCTGTTTCCAGATATTAATCGCTGCCCATCCAATTATCCGAATCGACTATAATCGTGTTTCCAGATTTTAGACGATCATGGGAATAGAAATTTTACTGGATATATTGCAGACGTGTAAATTACTACGTGAAGAACAACAGAATGGTACAATGTAACAGCGAGCGAGATTAGTTATTTATCCGAGTTCAAGTGTGTTTCTTAACACTGCGAGAATTATTATATTCAAAGAGATTTATCTTTAAAGAGCAAAATTAAAAACGCGTAATTTACTTCATGAGATAGTTTTTTCAACGTAATTCCATCGATTATTGCCACGCCGTTCTTGTATTCTAATTCGTGATGCTTGTCGGCGAGTTCTTTGTATTGTTGTTGCATCATTTCTAAACGTTTGGTTTTTACGTCCATTAGATTTTTCCTCTTGGTCCATCGTTCTACGGCAGAATCTTTTTTTTTTTTGAATTCTAACAAAAGCTTATGATGAATCTCGTCTAATTCTTGATCTGTTCCCGGTTTGATCGGCAACTCAGTTTGGCACTGTTGAAATATCAGTAATAATATTAAACAATAAATATTAAATGTATTAAAATCGAATGTTCCATTCACATTTCTTAAAGCATGTTTTGAACATTGATTGTAACGTTGTGCTCACAATATAATCAAGTGATCCTATAGAATCAGAGTGTTTTAGAGCGGTACTAAATATCTTTCAAACGGTCTCGATAATTATTAGAGAAATAAAAATTATAAAGTTTTACGAGTGTTCTTGTTAATGTACATAACTATTAATATAAACGGTTCGAATTACCAATACGGGAAACTTAGTCAAGAGTAATACATTTATTAAATACTTTGAACTTAAGTTCTAATGTAAAAAATAAATTAAATTTTTTAATTATTAATTAGCATTCTCAGAAACTTGAACGACCACTATGATTTCATTACATATCCGCGATACTGTAGATTTTCATGCAATGCCCATTACTTTATCTATTACTCACGCGAAATAATTTAATTATATTTAATTGTATTTCATCTGATTAAATCTGAAATCAACTAGAATAATCTTGTCGATGAAAATAGTTATTTAAACTAATTTAGCTGGCGAGGCAATCAGTTAGTTGGGTTACTGGTTTAACTTAAAATATCGTGTAGCTTAGTTTTAACTATAAAACTGGTGAATTCCCATTTTTGTCTAGTGAATCCTCATGAATATACACTTGTATACATGGCCGCTTGCTTGCTTACACAATATAACAATATAATCCTTCACAAAGACAAGCCACTCACCACACCTTCTTCGTACAGATCGACCAACGTGATCATCATGTTGTTTTTTCGATTCAACGTTTTGTCTATTTGCGCTCTCAACGTTTCTATGTGCTTAATTTTATCCTTTAAATCGATTTGTGATCCGTCGGATGAGTAGTGATCCGATATGATATCCTCGTAGTATTCTTCCGAGTGTTCTCCATGTTCTTCTTCCATGTAATTTTCTTCCAGTATTTCAAAATTTTCCGTAAGTCCACCGATACCAAACTCATCGTTTTCATATTCATAGCTATAACTTTCTTCCATTTTTTCAAATAAAATTTTTATAAATGAGTTTGTGAATTTAGTTTATAAACGATATTTTATTTCGGTTATAAAATATATATGACAAAAATATGTTTTCTTATTCTTATACTGTCTTATTATTTTAGGTAATCATAGTAACATACTTAGCTAGTGTAGTAGTCCGGTCAGTGTTTACAATGATAATTTATCCACTTGAACCGTAACATATATATCAAATACTGATTAAAGAAAATAATTAAGATTAAGTTAGAACAAAAAATATGAATAAAAATTACGTTAAATTTTAAAAAAATTATAAAAATCATAAAAATCTGTTACTTATGGTAGTTAAAAATTCATAAAATTCTCATTCTTATCCTTAATGCTTCAATAATATTTTTTGAATAAAATGGATATAGTGTTTTTCCAGATTTTCTTTTAGGTCCTTTCTCCCTCAAAAAAAAAAAAAAACAAGCAAATTACAAAAATGATTTATAAGTGTTACAAAATGAAGTCAGATATTTTAATGAATTTTCATTAAACAATTTTAGTTATTGTTATTATCCTATAAATATTAATTACAGCGACTCATAACATTTACCTAGTTTTAATAAAATCATTTTAAAGACACTTCATGGTTTGAAATGTTATCATGAAGTTCGTGCTTTTTATAGACACTTAAGATTTCCGTTTTTATCGAATTTTAGATGGCCTCTATTTTCTGTGAATGTGAAAACATAAAAAGTTCAAATTACTCTAAAAACAAATTAGGTTCTAATACTTTATTAACTATCGTTAGAAATATAATGTGATTTATTTTACTCATAATCGTTGTTTCAGTACATTAGTTTTAAGTTTAAAAGATATATTATTAATACATTTTAAATTTTCATGTTTTCTCATTTTTTTCGTAAAGTATCGATGTGAACATTTTGGTTGAACTAAAGTCATGAAAACTTAATACAAATTTTTTACAAATAGTTTCAATTTTATAGAAAAATTTCGAAAATCTTCATCTAAAGTTTTAAAATATTATCAGACGTTTTTATTAAATTTTACGTAATTACAAATTAATCAACTAATAAACAGCTTGTATATTTAAATTAGGTTTTTTTTTTTTTTTAATTTAAAAATTAATTTAATTTTTGTTTTGTATTTGTTCGGCATGCGAATTGTAAAAAAAAACAAAATATGTTATAATATAGGTAATAAAATATAATAATACTCAAGCATACTTAATTTGTAAACACATGACCCTCGCGCCCATTTAATATTTGTATTGTTCAGTTAGTTCAATCTTGAAATGAGATTCAGTTGAATCTTCTCGAATTTTTTTTTATGTGATATTTAAGCTTAAATGTCAATTTCCTGCCCCTTGTTACTTTCGCTGTTCCTAGTTCTTTTCATACTTAAATAATAGTCCAATTTATAGAACGATGAAGTTGGTCAACGAGTACCCATAATTTTTCATTTAATTTATTATAATTATTATGATTATTATTGTATTGTCAACGTTTTTAAATTATTTATTTGTCGTTACTATTATTTTCTTATTTTTATATTTTAAAAGTATTAACTGTTTTATTCTTTCATATTTGGAGTTTAATATTATTCAGTTTTTTCTTTTTTTAATGTATTAATAAATTAAAAAACGAAATAAAAATAGCAACGAATCATCGACACATGCTGTGGTTTTAAATTGGCATTCTTGGTTTTTACAGCTTCTCGGATATTTTTTTTTTTAGAAGCATCTTAAGAGCTCAGCGAACAAAAAATCTCGGGAACCACTATACACTACAGTGACGAAATTTGGTGTCAAGTTATATTTTCCATTCGAGTACATATAACGTAGTACACGCACGCATACCCATACAGACCTATCCCTGATGACGTCTTGACCTTAAGGCAGAAATTCCAAACATTTTTGACTCACGCTACCCTTAGTTATTTTATAAAAATCTAGAGGTACCCTATATCTATACCCTATAGTATAGAGTATAAATATAGAGCGCCTATCGTAGTGATATTTAATACCAGACTGAGTGCAGGGAAATTGTTTGAATGTTATCATATGATTATTTTTCGTTTTGTGAGTAAATGTTTTGTAAAAGTTAAAGATAAGATAAAGTCATTAGATGTTCACCATGAATAGGTTTATTAGATAATTTTATAACAGTCCACGTCGAAGCGATAGCAATCAAACTGGTACGAAAAGTAAAATAGATTGATCGCAGTATTACTATAAATTTGTACGGAATTCAATAGGTATTATATTATATTATAGACTATGTTATCGCTCAAAACGTTTTTTTTTTTTCATGAATACGTTTTTTCTTAATAATACTTAAAAAATCTCAAATAATTTCAGGGCTTCCTCAATTTAAGTTCGCGGCACCCCGGTCGGGAACAACTGCTTTAGAGCACGTGAGGCAAGAGCCCAGGGCCCCCGACCGATGGGGGGGGCTTCCAAAAATATAATTTACACATTGACGCAACGTATCTCAACTAAATATTCGACTGTTCAGCCTTAAGTAATAAGTTATAATTTAAAAGACATATTGATTAATGTTCAACTCAAAATACGATTTCTTCCTCAGCGATAAATTTGATCAACAACACGGTATCGGCGTACAGTGACAGGCGGCTATTAGGCGATTTGATATTATATTTTCGACTTGAAACCATATCGTTGATACGTTTTTAAACCAAGAGGCAGGTCTTAAAATACGGTGTCGAGTTCCAAACGTTTGCTATGATTTGAAAGCCAGTAGGAAATGTGATACAACAATCGTATTTTTCTGTCTACCCCGGCGTGTTCACGGAAATATTGGCGCAGCACCGCGTATCGAAGTTCAACTGCGTTCCCGTTCCGGTGTACCCATCGGACCATTGACCAGGGAGCGCTGTCGATTATTTTCAAGCGTCAAACGCCGACGACGACGACGGACGTGTACGTGCGTTATTCTCGTCTCGTTGCGCGTTCAACACGGTCGGGCACGCCGGCCGACGGGATTAGTGCGCGCAGGAGAACTTGACGGTTGGAGAAACAACCGGAACCACCGAACCGAACAGCGCGCATAATACCGTTATCGCAACGCGACAGCGAACGTTTTGCCGTGTTCGAAAGTCGTACCGCTGCTTGGACCCGACCGCGCGTGCGGTCAAGAGCGTGTTTGGCAGGAAATCGGCCGGGATCAACTGTGCCCGGTACACTCGCGTATCGACGCGGTCTCGATTCCGGCGCGACGCAAGCGGTGAGAACGGCGGAAGGAACGTTGTCGATTTCGACGGACACGGCAGCCGCGCGTGCCCGTTGCGCAGGAGTTCCGAACGGACGGCGGGCTCGGCGAAACGTCGATCCGGACCCGAAGCTCGACCGATGCAGCGAGAGCTGTCAACGTTTTAACCGCCCGTCTGTGGAGTATCAAAAAATATTGGGAAGGTTAACGCGGCGGGAATCGATACGCTTTTTTGCGAGCGGGGGAGGAGGGGGTTGATTTGGCCGTCGGAACAAAGTTTCGCGTACCGGTAGGTTCGGAAAACGCGCCGTCGTTTCGCGTCCGCCGCCGTTCAATCGATAAGAATCGCGTTGTTACGTTGCACCTATTTCGGTTGCAAGAGCAGCAATACGTTCGATTACCGCGGGTATAGGTTTCCCTCCCGCCCACCTATCCCTCCTCGCCGCGGAGAGCAAAAACGATCGTTCTAACACCGGAACGTAATTGGAAATACTCGATGGCCATTTGGAACGGGCGAGCGCAGACAAACGGTGCGATGACGGCGTTGGCGGGGGCGGTGTAGCGTTGTGGGTGTAACGCGAACGGTTTACTCTCGCGAGTTCGTTTTGTCAATACGCGCCACGTCGACGGTTCACGCGTGTAGTCCATAACTCCACGCGATATCGACGGGGAACGGATTTCCGACGCGGCCCGTGTGCAGCGCGCGACGACACCGGTAGAAACAAAACGATTTATTTCCAACAGGTCGAACAATAGTCAGGTGCGGTCAGGTTAATGGTTTTTCAAGATTTTAGTACAGGCATACGAGTGTACGTACCGCACGGAACAAAGTAAAACGTTACCGTTCACGCGCACACATGTGTGTGACATGTTCGTACGACAAAACGTACACGCGCGTATAAATGTCATGTTGCCCGTCGGTACGGTCGACTTTCTCTCGAAAAAGAGAAAAACATTACACGCGCACGCAAAACGTTCCCCGTGCATCCGAACTTGTGTCGTAGGACTGTTAAACGCATAATTTAAAAAAAAAAAAACGGCTCAACGGTCACACCCATAAGTCGGTATTGATCTCTCCACCGGATTTTCGTACGTTTCCGATATCTGTGATGTAGGTGTTTTTGATTTACAATCGGACCGCGAGCGCATTAATCTGATTTGTCGGCGTAGGTTTCGGGCATTACGACGTCGTGTTATAGAATCTGTTATTCAAAATATACATATATATATATATATATATATGTGTATGTACAACACTTGTGCTCGTTCGAATTGCATTCGACTCTCAGTTGGTGGAACGGGGGCAACGATTGATGGGTCGTTTTTTATCTCCGAGACAAATGACCAACCGATATAATACACTTATGCATTAAATAAGTTATAACTTATCGTGTACACGTTACATTATTCACTGTAAACGACAATGGATGTGCGTCGGCAAAACGTCTGATCATAAACGTCGTTTTGTTTGACCGCTCAAGTGCATGAAATACAAACACCAAGACGAATTACGCGACGGGCTATAATCCTACTATAAAGTTTTTACGTACATCTAAGCCGCATAGTTTTATTTAAAATCAACAATTACAAATTAAGGTTGAGATCGAAAATCGCCCTACAGTTGGTTTGGTTGCTGTTGATTTGAAATCCCTTTTAAAGGATATACCTGTAACACCGCAAAACCGTTTACATTATCCTATTTAGTAGGTACCTATTTTAAATGAAACCGAATAGTTACGCGCGCGCACACACACACACAGTTATTAGCAAGTGTCAAGAAAAACGATAAATGCCCATCGCGATGGAACACACCGCAAGCTTGTCTGTCTACCGCAGCGATAAACTAAGAACGTTTTTCGACCAAAAAATGTTAATCGCATAGATGCTCTGACGCTAATTTGACCAACCCGTTGACCAGTGATGTCCAACCTTTTTTCCTTGGCGGGCCACTTTGGTAAACAATTATTGCAAAGCTGGCCATAAGTATAAAAGTATAAATAATATCAATATTAATCTAATAATGTTATTTTGTCGAAAATAGTAGGTATACAATACACATTTAGATTAATATTGTACCTATTTGTTTTCAGATATTTTATTGATAACTGAAAAGATTACGGATCGAAGTACACGCTGTAGGTGCACATTCATTTTATCAGTACGCTATTTTATTTTATGGGTTATATCGTGACATTTCTATTCCAAAAATGCTCAAAAATAAAACTAATACATTTTTTTTTTTTAATTATTTTATTTTATTTTTTTAATATTTTATTTCATTTAAAAAAAATTGTCACGGGCCTCGTTGAATACCTTCGTGGGCCACCATTGCCGTAGACCGATCGACCGGGAAAACGCTCGTCTCTTCTCCGTAGCCATATCCCATCAAACGTAATCGAACGTGCACTACAGTTTTATTTCGAAGAGCTATTAAATGCGGACGTTATTGCTTTTTCTGATAATCGCAGACGCACTCAATGCAAATGTATTATACGCCATAACTATGTACCGGCGGCCGCGGTGGCGTACCGTAACAGATCAATTCACCGATCAGTCACTTAGCTACACCGCTATAAAACGTCAAACACGTTGTTGTCAGTGCGCTGTGTCTACAACAAACGCGTACAAGTCGACGGTTATTGCATAACGTTTCTTTCTTTACGAGTGTATATTTATGCATGAGCGTACAAACGGTACTGAAATATACATAAGTCACGGGTTAAAAGTTGTTTGCTCGTGTTGTGCGGCGTTGCGTCGCGATGTATCGTGATACTCTCGTACGGTAATCGTTTCGTAACATCGAATCTTAACGTAGGAAAAATACATAATGCCGTGTGTTCGACACGAATCTCAAACGTTACGTACAACACCGTTTACGCGCATTACACGTATAGGACATTTAATTTATAGCGCATGCCCAATACACACCGGTATAAACGCAATGCAAATGAAATGCGAAATCGCCTACTACATTAAATTAGACACATCCGTCCGGCGACCTTTACCCTTACGATGGCTAATGTTATTGTTATTGTCTCAGTGCACGACCGCGAATAGCTCATTATCCTTAGGCTTTTATCTTTGTCGTGCATATTTAAACAGGGCATTTCGTTTTTGGAAAAAAAAAAAAAAATGTATTTAATTGTTTACAATCGAGATTTTACGACGTTCAACTCGCATAGAAACGAACAAAGAAACGACGCGTGTTCTTATACGTTACGCGCTGTACGTGCCCTTTCAAATTGTACGCTACATTTAATTTCTCAACCCGTGTTGTTTGAATATTCAAAAAGAAAATTGCGAAGATCTAATAAATCACTGAAGTTAATTATTTTTGAAAAAAAAAAAAAGGAAATTCGGGTCGAAACTCGAAATCCCAACAAAACGTTTAGTAAACCACATAACTGACGTATTTATGATAAGGGGGCGGGACAACGGGTAAGTTTTGAGCGTTCGGTCTACCCCGCCGGAAATTTGAAAAAAAAAAAAAAAAAAAAGAATCGCATAATACCGTAAACATTTGCCCGAGTTATTTATACAATACAGAAAACGATCTATCCAGAACTATAAATGTAATTATCACCGAAACGATTGTCTAGTGAAATGGATTCGTTCGAAATACACGGTAGTAAAAAATATTGAAACAGACCGCTGCAGACCGTAACGAGGACCGCCGATACTTTGTCACACCGGCGTAGCGCTTCGTTTATTGCTACATATTATTATTACTCGTACGCATTACCATTGCCGTTATTATCGTCTACATCACGTGCGTGATATATTTAAAACACGGTTCTCGCGTTATACGTACGTCGTACGGTACGCGTACGGTTTCCACCTCGTAAAAGTAGATTTTTATTGTTTTAACGACAGTGTCTACGGGTTTTGGTACGGTGTGATTTTCGCTGCGGACGTGAGACGGACCACTTAAACACGATGTTTCGTCTCGACAGCTCGTTTCGTTACGTGCGCTCGGGCGGCCGAACGTTTCGCATCGGAACCGAAACGCTTGGGTCCGGATCGAACGACGCGTTTTATCACCTCTCCGCGCGCGCGTGCGGGCGAAAGCGTCGGTGTTGGAACACGTAATGTCCGTTGGCAATCGACGATGGTAAAAGCCGGGTAAACAAACGGTGAAGAATGCGCCCAGTTCGCTTTGATTTCACGCCGCGGCGGTGTCCCGTGTGCGGACGACATTAAACCGTTGCTCTTACCGTCCCTCCGCCAGGTACCACATGCCACGTGCCGCGACGAGTGCTTGTGCGAGGACGGTCCTAAACGGTCAACGGCGGTTCCCGTCGCGCGCGTAAACGTTCGGAGTTTTGGTTTTAGGATTCTAATATATTATAATAATTAATATAAAATTACTAAAAACAATGTTTCGAATAAGGTACCTCGGTAGTCGAATGACGAGCACTCGAGTTACTATGGTTCGAGGGAAAAATAACTCGATTACATTATCGATTATTTTCACTCGACTATACCCAACACTAATCACAACCGTGAAAGTTATGCTCAACGAATATCGGCCGAAATATAGGGCGGATACGGAAGCTATGAACGGGGGAGGAGCAATATATATAAATTAATAGGAATAGATAAGTATAGAAATTGTTTCATCATTAGTCCAAGTTCCTATTAGTAGTCTAATTGTATAAGTTACAATTTTAAAATATATAATAATTACAATGTAAAAGCTCAGATTGTTAAAATTATAATACTTACCCGCAGTAGTAATATGCTTTTTATACGGTGTAATGTACAAGTTCTACGTTAAATAACTGGTTGTAGATAAAATGTAGTGCTGCGAATGCCGTGGTTACTATATCAACAAGATAAAAATGGATAATTGTCAATGGAAAAATAATTAAGTTTGTGGTAAATATAATAACGATCCTCTCTCGATAACTTTCATGAACCAACATTTTAGCCACAACTAATTATAAATGGAATATTTGATACCTTTTTTTACGAACGAGGGGTGGCAGTTGCCCCTATTGCCCCCCCCTTGTATCCGCCTTTGGCCGAAACGTGTTGGAAATAATCAGTTTTGGTCTGGCTCATGATCGGGCCTCCGGCAAAAAATGTACAATGGCCCCTAAACAACATAATATTGGAATGAGCTTCAATAACTACCTACTGAAATTTTGTTTTTTCACTACGCTCGAACTCTACTAAAAATTTTAATCGACTTTTGTTTTTGTATTTTTCCGAAGCCAAAATTATCACTGTTTTGTTCTTATATACTCGATCGTTAACAAAACTTATCTCAATTTTTCAAAGTATTTATATTTATAGTCGTTCGATTTCGATCAAGAAAACCAAAATGTATACTGTAGCTACAGAGGCTATACCTAGTTATGTTATATCACATCAACAATATTTTGTTTGGAATAAAATAATTTTAATTAAGTTTAAGAAAACAATTTTCATGATTTTTCATATTAGTTTAGTTGTGTCGGTGTTACGCATCCCTGTACATGCCGCATAATTATGCTAATTCAGCATACATGCGCAGCGTACAGGCGATCGTTGACTGGACAATCGACGCTGACCAGTCTGTAGTAAGTATAGTGGCAGTTAGTGTGCCATTCCATTGCGATAAACATTGTATAGTTTGTATAGCTGAATGTAATCATTCGTTTTACCATCCCTCTTCCTTTTAAACGACACGATCTGGAAGTACTCGTTGACAAAACGTCGACAAGAGCAAACAATGAACTTTGTAAGTCATGGATTCATTTGAGCTTACAACGTTAGGCCCCTATATTAAGAAAAAATCTTAGAGCCCCCCGGGCGATCGCCGGGTATCCGGGTGGGCCAGACTGACACTGGAAATAATGATAACGTATCGATTTTTCCAATTGTAAATGTGCCCCACGACCATCTCGAATCGTGTATACGATTATCGGAGTGGGATACTGCACACCGGAACGTTTCTTTATTAATTCATCATCGATAAAAATCAGCGTTTTGATGAGATCCCGGACATTCGAGGTATGCCCACCACAGCGATACCAAATACGTCTCGAAATTGTTTCTCAATATTTAGAAGTACGATACAAAGATAAGCTACGCGGTACGCAGTATTTTTGTTAGGCTCTGACACACGCAAGAGTATAATGGAACGGACGATAAACGTTTCTGAGAACTCGAAATTTAAATTTATCGTTTACTTATAATTATTGACAATCAGAATGTAAATATACTTAAATGTAAAAACACGCACACACAAACACAAACACATACGAAGAAAATTATCTATATGTATGTGTTGTTTTAACATTAACTTTTCATTTTTAAATATTTATTATGATTTTTATAAATGCATTTTAATGAAATGCCGAGTGAAGCCTTTCTATATAATTAGAATGTTGTCGAAGTTAAATATTCTTTGAATTAATTAATTAGAAGATATTTCCTAAGTCTGCGTGGTCAATCTATTTAAATTAAAAATTACTTTTGACCGCAATGACCGACTTTGGACACAAAAAAAATTAACATTATGAAAAAATAGATTTAATTGATTACACGAATGAATAAACTAATCTAGTTACAAGACATCATATGGATCAGAGGTGTTCAGACGTTTTATTGCCACGGCTCCTTTGTGCTTTCACAATATTTTGACGGCTCCCAAATAAGTATTGACGAAAAAATAATGGGTATATTATGCATGTAAATTATTATGATGTTTTAATATTCATGTATTATCACACGACTGTATGGAGAAAAAAAATATATATAAATGAATAGGTAATATAGAAAAGTGCAATTATATGTTTTGTTATATATTTTGTACTTAATAAATATAAATCAATAAAAATAATAACTAATGAACTAATTAATATTTAGTGTGATGAGCTCGTTTATGTTTCATAATATGTTCAAATCTTAGTTCTAGTTTAGAAATAGCTATTCTCGTATCTTTCTCAACGTTCACTTATGACCGATATTTTGTCTTAGTTGCACCAAACGCAGAAAGTGTCGGGTCTCGCGTTGGTATGAAGTAGCGAAATGTATTGCATTTTTGTTAGCCGATTATAGGTATAGTAGTTTCATCCGAAATCGGGTTAACGACGATGACACGAACATGGTCCTCGTCGTGGAATCTTCACGGAAAAATCGTTGGAAGATCAGTACCGAAGAGATCTTCGATCCAGTTTTGTTGCTGATTATCCTAGATATTTGACGGGTACGAGATACGAGCGATGACGATTTGACAAATGACTTAAGTCTTAAGAAACAAAACTTTTAATGGTCACGTGTGTTTCGTTGTGGGTTCTTTAATCGCTCAAACGTTTATAGAACCATATTTATATTTATACGCGTATTGATTATATTACATTAATTATATTTACCGGTTCTTTAACGCGGCTCCCTTCTCCTCTACTCCCGCGAAGTCCGTAGCAGCCGCGACGCACAGATTGAATATCCTCTGATTATCGAGTACGGACGTAAAAAACATTGAAATTAGACATTTTAACTGCAATGACTGATGCGTACGTAACGAGTTTTATTACAAATTCGATTCTTATTTTATCCTTATTATTTGCAACATGTAAAAATGGGTTTTACTGTTGCAAAAAAACCCACACAAACCATTTATATCAAATTATACGTTGCTGTTATTGATCAAATGTACTGTGTGTTATGTAATTTAATTACAATGTTATCGTACTGCGTACAATGCACAGTGTACATTATGCACACATAAAAACGTAAATAATAAACATACTTAGGTGTATTAAATATTAAATGTATTGATAATTTTTTTTCAACAGACCGAATTCATAACTGTGTGTACAGTGTAATGTGTGTAAATGTAATAAATGTAATATGTTGTAATGTACATACACGTATGCTTGGACTGTAAATAGAGCGTCATGTTAAAGTTTTCAAATGATTAAATTCGTATTTCGTTTCATCGGCATTACTTTTCGATTACTTATCTGTCCACACAAAGTTTCCACTTATCTTATTAGTTTGGTTTTTTTATCACATTTGTAAAAATAAAAGATCGCTCAGATACTTTTTAACCGAAACTAAAACCATATACATTGGAACGTAAAGCTGTAGTGAAATCGTTTGTCTGTGGTGCTTAAATAGGTTTGTAATAAATGTCCATCCGATCGTTTAATGGTAATGACGAGTGAACACGGAATCGTTAATAAAATATAAATAATAAATCAACACGCACGTGCGCGCGCTAATATTGCTGTAAATATGAATTATGTAACAGTGTTTAGTATTCAGACGTGCACGAGGGATCTCGCTCATTATGATAATTGTATTCATATGATATTGTGACAGCATTTCAATACATTTTCGCGAAAAACCAGCGCGCGTCAAATAACGCGTGGTGCTCCGAACGAATTAAAACACTTTCGTGCCGTTTTAATTTGACAATAATTAAAATTTTACGTAAAAATTCATCGAACCTACCTCAATCACCGGAAAGTGTTTCATTATACGTAATTTATATTTTAATGATAATTGCAATTCAAAAACATGCGTCATATTTAATATTCGTGTTTATATTTATTTATTATTATTATATTAACCGCATTTTTTTTTTTTAATCAATTATAAATATGTATGAGAAACTTTGTAATACATTTTCAAGACTTTTTGTCAAAGAAAAACTATTTCATCGAAATTATAATGTAAATATTTTATAAACCATGATGCAGCATTGAATAGCCCTTTGGGGTGTTATAACTTAAAATAAATAAATAAAATATCGTATAAATTACGATAAATCCAAAAAATATTGAAATTAAAATTATTTGGAAAATTATACCTTCTAAGCAAAAATTAGTAACTAAAGTTTCGCGAACTTCTTTTTTCTGGCCTATGCTTCAAATTGCGTTGAACGTAAAATTTAGACATTATACTCTTATCAAGTATTGTACTGTAACTAAATTATTAAATTGAATTGTCCAAGTACAGTATATTTCTACATCGATATAGCTAATATAGCTAACATGGTTTAGGTATTAGATAGATGCTCATCTTGTTGTATTGTTTCAGCCGTAAGTTTAAACTATACGAAATAAATGCTAATTGTAAATTTTAATGACTTTATTATGTACAAAAGTATAACAGTATTATAAACGTTCAGTGAAAATTTCATGTTTCCACGGTTATTATTATTATTATTTTTTTTGTGAAATACAAATGAACACAAAAATTTGATTTCATCGGTATGCTTTACACGGTATTTTTCGAGTTTTTCATAATTTTTCGCAGTTGTTAAGGAAACTGTTAGCATTGCATAAAATGACTACCAATTAAACATAGTTTGTGCGCTTTTCTGTTAAATGATCTCCGTCGCATTTAACGACGTGCCTAGGTTGCTGCCTGCATTAGTTTCGAGTATGACCATATGCTTGACATGTGCCACATTGGGGCGGGCTATTTCGTTTTTCGTGCGGTTTTTCGACAACCACAGCAGAATGGAGCAGTGTACCCGTCGTGAAGACTTAATTATTTTCGTCAATAACGAGTTCTACGTGGAATAGTGGTAAGGGGCGATGACTCTCTTCGGCTTTAATCACGCGCGTGACCGAGTGTCCTAGTTCGGTCAGAGCGTCTGAAACATCAGATAATATCGTAGAATAACGGAGTTTTCTAATTACTACTTCGTGTTGACGTTTGAAGTGCGGCCGCTGTAAGGGGTGAATTTCTGCATCGGTATCGCTTAAGTAATCGATTGATACATGGCAGTTTATACGACTATTGGGCTGGGCTGTTAGAGATGATGGTGCGGACTTAATGAGGAGTTAAAGCGTTTAGTAAACCCCGAAGCGAGTGCAGTGGAAGATCAAGAACATCGCATGTTGGTGTAACACAATGGTTCTCAAACTTTGTATCTCCGCGACAGGGCCGACGAAAGGGTGGGGCAGTGAAAGCTAGAGCTCTGGGGCCCGTACCTCTGAAAGGATCCGTCGTCTCAGCTTTTTAATCAAAATTATTTTATAATTTCATTCGCCGTAGCATAAGATGCAAGTTTTAATATTTTTATTGTACTCAAGTATGTACAAGTAGTATGTATATCATGGCCAAATAAGTGTAAGGGGGCCTGGAACCGATCAGCCCCGGGCCCCTCAAAAGCTCTCGACGGCCCTGGTCCGCGGAGTCCTTAACATATGCTAAAAACATATCCGCGGAGCGCCGAAAACCTGAAGTAGTGCAAATGTTAAACCGAAACTTACAGAACATACAATGGATGTATTAATGATTTGCTTTTGAACAGGTTTCTTTATTACGCGTTTGCCGTACGTGAACGACAGGGATCTCCAAACTTATTGAATTCGAGTGCCACATAAAATAAAAAGTCTTAGTGGCCCAAAATGTATGAACATATATAATTTTTAATTTTCTAGAAATACATATACTTTTTAATATTTAAAAAATAATTCTTATAATATGTCTACTTTAATTAACTTAATTTTAATAATAATTTGTTATTAATGAGAAACATGAAATTGATATTTTTCTATCAATATCTTATCAATTTCAGTTTTTGTGTTATTTATTCCAATTTTCAAAATTGATTTCAAATGTATTAAAAAAACTGATTCGATATTATGTACCAAATATATTATAGCAGCGAACTTGTTATAATCGCAGTTATAAAAATGTGTCGATCACACGTTGGACAGCGTTATTAATAACTAGTAATAAGTAGGGCTCGGATTTATATGTAAATACATATTTTTACTGTGACATGATAAATTAATTTAGGTAAGTGATAAATTCGTTTCTAATGATTTTCCATAAAGTGAACTATATTTGATTTTACATATTTTTACATATTTCTTAATAATTACATTTTTCCCTCATATTTAGACAATTTGTTAGTATACAATTATTAATACAAAATTTTATTTCTCTAATGTGTTTCTCTTAGTGGTATTTCTTCCGTTATCTAAAATATTGTAGAAGAGTAAAAAAACTTAAAAAAGTACTAGGAAAAATTGGTAAAATTATAAATACCAAAGTAAAAAATATTCTACAAAAAAAATCTGGTTTTGCACAAATGAAAGCTATCAAAAGTATTCTCACTTATCGTTTTTCTGAAATTTCATTGGATGTAGAAATTACTCCTTCAGACATGGTCAAAATGCAATACTATCATGCACTAACATCAGTGGAAGTCGAAAGATCAATTAGCCAATATAAGGCAGTTACGACCAAATTGAAGATCTTTTGAATTTGAAAATTTAAAAATGCACGTTATCATAAATTGTAATCAAGATAATTAATATTTTTTTTGGTTTTTTATTATTTTTAATATATTTTTTTTTATAATATTACTATTTAAAATATAATTTGTTTTATTATGAACTCATGTGGATAAATTATATTAAATAAAACATATTAGTAAAATACATATTTTGAGTTTTTTAGCACATATTTATGTAGGATAAATACATACTTTGGTTTCATACAAATAAATCCGAGCCTTAGTTATAATTACAGCGGAAAAGTCGATCGTATCTCATCTGACCATTGCATAACTTCCGAGTACAATGTAAGTCAAATAAGCGTGATCGACGAGTTTTTCTATTATTAGTTAATAAAAGTATGTATATGTATGAATGTTATAAACTGTTATGAGTAGCACCGAAAGAAAAAATAATTAATTCTACAATTTTTTTGATTAGTTGAACGAAAAATAATAAGAAAAAACTATGAAAACTAAAATATCATTTAAAAAATATTAATTGGCTTGGCGGGCCGTAGTTTATAGATTCCTGGCGTACAATTGTAGTTTACAGGTGTTAAGGTGAACAACGGAATTGACTGGCCGTCGTGTGCACGAAACGCAGTACTTTCGGGGGCTCTGTTGCTGACAACAAAAGAATATTACGCGCTTACCCGCGTCGGATGAAATCGACTTTACGATTTTATCGTTTACGAGTCGATGAAAAGTAGAGAGAAAAAAAAAAAAAAAACGTGTTGTTGCCGGCCAAAAACTCGTCTTCTCCGGTGCGGGAGCGGTAAACGTATGCAAAATCGCATCGAGGATGCACGTCACCGGGACGTTAAGCCCGAACCACGCATCTAACCCATCAGCGGCGCCGTTATTTCATGTTATTATCAAGGTGATGCGTGTGCGGTGCACAGGAGCGTGGATCCGAATGCGTTTCAGAGCCCGCGTCCCGTCGCGCGATCGTTTAAATCATCGGATTCCAAACGCGCGAGACGCGTCGTTAAATTAAAATAAAAAAAAAATTTTAACTTACTGTTCGCACCACACGCATTCACGTTGACGCATCGGACGAATCGATTTTCGTTATTTTCGTTTTTTTTGTAATAAAACATGGTTTTTCTTCTGCCCCCCCCCCCCATCTCCTCGTCCCGTAAGCGGTCGGCGTCGACTTACGGTTGTAAAATGATATTCACACGGCGCGCACAAGAAGCGTATACGTATAAACACGTATATTTAAGTACACGTAATGTGCGGTACGTATAAACGCGTTCGAACGTTTCGACGTACGACACAGTATTTATATGATTGTTATTACGCGGGAGCGCGCGATAAAATGTCATCTGTATTCGGCTTAAACGCGTAAAAATAAAGCCTATTATCTTTACGACGTCGTACGTATAAAACGACGAATTTCGAATAAAACGAGAGGTGAAAAAATACATCAAAACAACGGTTTCGAGGTTCGTCGGAACGATGCACGTACAAGTTCCGCGCGAGCGTACGTGTTCTCCGCGAGCTTCTTCGCAGCGGCGCGTTCAAACTCCCCGGTGGTACAAAAGCAAACGTTTTTTTATTTCATTTGTTTTTCCACCGACGTTGACACACTACGAAAATAATCCTACGTCATCGTCTGACAGCGCATTCGTTTAAATTTAATTCAAAACATTTATACATCGGCCACGGGCAAGACACTAACTCCAGCCGTGGCGGATGATTCCGCCGACAAATACCGAAATCCCCATCACCGTGCGTTCAAACACATTACCGCGCACGCGTGTGCAAATGAAAACAAAACGACGGGACGCGCGAACGAGAGCGATGTGCGTGGGGAATCACATTTTTCGGAAAACGAACCGAGGAAGGCGAACGAAGGCGGCTGGTGACCAGATGAGCACGAGAAACACAATAAATCCGCTTCAATACATGTAGCACAGCGTTCGCTTAAAAATAGTCTATAAGATCACGCCGATGAATTATTCATAACTGTTGATATTTGTTTCCATCTGGATTACTTCCGAAACGGAATTTGACCGTTCCCGTGTTATTAATTGTACTTCGTCGTGTTTATGACGTGTCCATCGTCCGATTAGATGTGGCCTACCGATCGACCACCGCTGATCTTTCGGCTGCTAAATATGATCACGAAACACAATGGTGCGGTGGCTGCAGTTGCAGTCGCAGTCGACCGACGTGCACCAACACGCCTTGCACATTACGGATTCCGTTTTCGAATTAATATCGTTGAACAAAGGTAGGGTTTGATTTTCGATGAACGACAAGGGTCACTTGCATTTCGTACGAACGGCGGTATTGTATTTTGTTACGTTTTTTCGAGCGGCACCGACAACGGGATAACATGCACTCGGCGCCGCGCCTGAAATCGAGTCGCACTCCGATGTCCGCCCGTTAGTTTGTTTTTTCCCTCGTCCCGCTCACCGTGCGCCAGCGATTCTCAAACTGCGCTCCGCGGAGCCCTAGGGATTAATTTGATTTAAATACTATTATATTCCTTGGGTATCGAGAAAAAACACCGGTATAACTACTTGAATCGCGCAACGAACTGTGAGTTTTAGTAATACGCGTTTAAGTTACAGTAGTTCGGGACTTCTGCTGATAAAATTTGGTTATTTCGACTTCATTACTTGGTTGATATTTTCACACGCTCAAACGAAGTAAACATAATACAACGTAAAACGATCACAATTTTCATTGAAAATGACGAAAGCCGAGGTTCTAAAAAAATATATACATTAAATGTTGGACAGTGTGTTCATCTCAATGTAAAATTGATAGTAAATGCTGTCTCAAACACAAATTCCTGATATTTGAGGCTTCGTGTATTTTTTTTTTTTTTTTTGGAAACATAAGGGCTCCGCGAACAAAAAAGTTTGTGAACCATTGCCGAACGGTATTACCGCTATCGACGCAGCGTCGTCGTACTCCCTCGTTCGTGCGCCTAACTGATATAGTGCGACGATCATTATTCGTTTTATATCCATATGGGACGAACGATCTTTTTCGTTTTTTCGTTATTTCCGACGACAAGCGAACGTACGCGCGTCGGTGATCTGCAACTGGACGGGCAAGCAGTTTTCACGACAACACGTTCGAACAACAATACGAACACGGGACGACCGGTCAACCGATGGATAATAATAATAACGTTGTGACCATCACTCAATTATCGCAGTCGTTAGCCCGGGTTTTTAGTCGCCGGCACGCAGTACGGTACCCGTTTAAGATGATTATAATAATTAATAATATTCGAGACATCGACTCAGCACCCATCTAATCCCTTCGTAATGTACACTCCGAAATCGTGCGCGATGTCCTTCCCCTGCCCGTGTCGGACTTATTGATCCGTAAAACTTGTTTCGTGTACGCATACGTGTACCGTTTATTACCAAGGTTGTCGTTAACAAGTCGAGCGTACGGTGTTCGGGAAGTTTCGATGCGCGAAGTGCTGCAAATGTAAATCGACACGACGAAACAATCTGTACACGTTAAAGCACCGTGAAGTTGAGTTGCCATTGTAAACCATCCGTCAGCAGTACAAATAGGTACTTGGATAAACATCGATAAATTTCTGTACGTGAATTCATCAAAAATAAAGTTTACTTACATTGAGTCAGAATTCAGTTGTGATTTTATCATTTTTTTTATAATTCTTACACGGACAATATAATTAACCGCTGTATAAGTTTCTCACGATTGTCTGTTCTTTGTTTTTTTTCTCTGTTTTTTCTATACATACATTTACTTGTTGTAAATACCTTTTTTTCTATATATCCCAATTGCCATCGCTGCCTAGGGTTAAAATAAAAATTAGACAATTAAAAATTAATAACTAATAGAGAAGAGCAACAGACCATTTTCGCTTCGTCCGATTCGAATAACGAATATTCATATTGTTACAAGTATAACCGTTCATTTATTCATCCACAACCACAAGTCAGCTAATACACCAACATTACATTCTGTACGATAATTATTCATATTATGTGTTAACTAGATGTTCATGTTGAAACAAACCTATATAAGCGAAAATGTTAATCATTTTGATTTATGGCTTAAAAGTGCATGCTATCTTGTTGAATAATATACAATGTTTAAATGATAATCACCTAAAAAAAAACATTAAAATGTAATAATATAATATTTTAATGTGATTATATATTAATAATATTATTAACGACAGTTAATCGTTTGCTTACTTAATAATTAAGTAATTATTACTGTTTTCACGTTTTCGGGTTGTTAAATTATTATTATTTTTTGCCGATGATCGAGTACTTTATTATATCTTCTTAAATATTTGTACCCGCGTGGTATTGTACTGAATCAGTCAAAATAAAACGAATGTTGAATATATATACGACAAATATCGAGAAAACATATTGAATCATCATAATGAAAGCTATAATATTCTGTTCAAAGACGGTGAAATGGAAAAGGCTTTACAACTTTAATAACAACGAAAAATATCTCGAAGACTTTGAGTTACTATGCTGTATATATATATATTTATATGTTTCTTATAAAACATCGTGTCGAACATCAAAAAAGATTTTTGAATACATTGATATTTGAGTTACAAAATAAAATATAATGTAACGACGTCACATAATTGTACGAACGGTTGTGAAGCGAACGCGGGTGTTGGTTTTTCTGTGTTGTGCGAAATCGTATTCGCGAGGGCAAAAGAAAACACCGTCTTACCGTTTACAGAAATCATAATAAGCATCAATCGCCCACCGGTGTAGGCGAAACGTGAGCGTAAGTATAGAGATTCTTACTTAAAATTTATAAATGTATAAACACTGAAATCAATAGGCTTGTGTATCACTACTCGACACAATCGCATTCGTCATTCTTCGGGGTCGCGGACACAGCGTCCTGTTATTTCTACTCGGTGCTATCCACTGAAAAAACATACATACACGCACAAATCATGAGTGGATGTGCTGAGCTTGATTCGATTTGATAGGGGAGAAAAATCAGAGATTCTCGACAACGGTTGCTGAACGTAAAAATCACCTGATATTTATTTTATTTTTTTTTTTTCCAAATCATTTCATCCGAACGTTTAAGCTTGGAATACGAAACGAACAGTACCAGTTTTACAGTCGGCTACGACCGGGTACACCAGTCGCGTAGCTCTGACGATCAACTCGCGGGCCACGGGTAACCGGCGCCGGATTAAATACGTACGGGATGACGTTTTTAACCGAAAAATAAACAGGGGTCGGAGTTAGAGTGGCATATCGGTGAGGTTTCACGACGGCACTTTGCGCGCGCCTACTGCAACTTGCGCGCTAGTTTTTCTTTTCACTCGACGTTTTTGACCCCGCACATTCGTTGTGCACGCCATACGGCTGTATTATTTTGTTATTTATCATGACACGACGAATGCACTCGGCGTGCGCACGGTAAGCCGGTGAAACGTGTTCCCTCGCCTACGTAAACCGTGCGGTGACTCCGCTCGCGGGAAACAAAAAACAACATACGAGGAAAAATGAATGCGATGGGGATGGTCGAGAGAGACGGATAGATAGAAAAACCGTCGACTTATTATTAAGTTTATGAGCTGTGACGCGAGATAAATTCGCGCTTAGCGCTCGTACGTGTATATACGTATACGCTAAACCTCTTCACCCGTATCACATTTTACCCAGGTACGTATATATATATATATATATATATATATACGCACATGTATAATATATGTTACTTTAAACGCTGGCGTACAAGCGTGGGGTAAAGTGCCTACGAAAACCACAAATGCATTTATTTTTATTTTTTTTTATGTACTTTCTCTCTCTCCCTCTTTTTCTGCTACCTCTTTTTTCTCTTCCGGAACATTTTAAGCTCCCTTCATAATCTGTTCACGGATTTTTACTTCTCTTCCCCGTCACCTCTCCTCACCCGAAGCATCACCGCACGAATCGTACCCTACCTACATCTACCGCTGTAGAGTTTTTATTCGTCCGACCCTTTGGCCCGTGTACGTTTACACACACGCGCACACACACACACACACACAAATGTATGCGCACGCACCCTTATTTTTCTATCTTGGGCCTGCTTGTCGTCCACCACGCATTGCACCTGTGCACCGTCAGCGAGTCTCCCCTACGCGTCGCGGTTTTGGGTTTCTGCGTCCGGTAACGCAGTCCGTATCGATCGAAAACGAGCTCGCCAAAAACGATGGTTTTACTCACCCGCGTGTAGGTACATATTACGAGTAATATACAATTTACGTCTTATACTTGTGTGTGTGAGTAATATTATACATGCGGAGTCTTCCAGGAAAATGAATAATTCCATTTCAGGAATGTGTACATCAGTGTTCTGCTCATGGTCCGCTCTATATCAGTACGGTCTTATCGTATAAATAAAGGATTGGTCCGACTCCATGTTTTTATGAAAGATTTCGGCCCGGTACTGATTTAAACTATTCGTATAAGCATTTCGGTTCGGTTTCTAAAATACAATCGGATCGGTTCAAACATTGATTTTGAACTTTAAAAACGTTATTTCTAAAACTAATAACACGTATATGATCTTGGCAATCGGTATTTTACACCTGCACCGGTGTTTCATGTACTTTGCAGGTATACACCTCGAAGCAGTTCACGGTACCTATCAATAATTATAAACGACAACTATGGGCGACGTGGAAGGCCTTGTTTTCAGCTGCCACATCACGCCACCTGATAGAATTCGTATTTTTACAGTTATGTAATAATCTTTGATCATTTTAAATTCCATACCAATTGCCAGTTTTGTGGTACAATTCAAAATATTCACTGTTCAAAATTTCTTTTAGTTCGAATTGTTTGTCGGCTCTATCCAATATTATTTTCGGTCGGATCCGGCAAAAAAAAAAAAAAAAAAAATTGTAATAGGTCCATAATACCATAGGTCCGAAGTCCATAAACTATTAGGGTCTGGAATTCGTTTGTTCGGACCGACTGTCCGTTATCAGTCCACTCTTACAAATTATTTTAATTTTTCAGTCCGATTCGATATAAAAAAAAAATAAAAAATTACCAATCAGTTCGGTCCGGTCCCTGAGATTACGGACCATCTAGAGCACTAGTGTCTACATACAAATGGACACCAACTTACGGACATTAATTTTAAAACACGATGTTTTGATTGACTTTTGACATTTGAATGGCGAGTAATGTAGACTCTGCTGTTAATGAAAAAAACACTTAAAACGTGTTTTTTTTCGTATTTTTGGGAGTGCGCATCAAAATTTGCCATTTTTCTGGACGACATTTCAGCGTAATAACATTAAATATTTTCCGACCGCAACAGCAGTAGCTTTTCGCAAATGAATTAATGACGTGCCATTCGCGTGCTGCACGCACCCGCCCGATTATTTAATTCGTTAAAAATATATGCCATCGTCAGACGCCTCAGAAGAGCAAAAGTCAAAGTCACATAAACTATTGGAACGTACGATGCATTTAGATGTAGATTATCACGCTAATGCGGCGAAACGTATTAAATGGCTTCAACGAATCGAAGGAGCTCGTCTTGTATGTAAAATTGAGTTTGCAAAGTTTTTTTTCGGAACATGCGCGTAGGTGTACACGTGAATTATTTATAATTATAATTTTTTTTTTTTTTTACCACGACCCACCCGATAATGATTCGCCCACTAATTTATACCGACAACCGTTCAATTTCCATGTAAAAATTAACCGATACAGTCCAGATGCAACGATTTCGATTGACGACTAGTGCGCGTTTCGTCAATAAATACACCGAGCGACTAAATCGGAATCGTAAATTGTTTATTTATTTCATTTTATTTTAATTTATTATTATTATTTTTTTTTTTAACAGTACAATTATAACCGCACACAGAAAATTGAGCTGGAATAATACTTAAAAAAGGATTCGAAATGAAAATCACGAGCTGACAGTGCCATAGTAATATTTTATTAAAATAGCACTATTCTCATAATTTTCAAAATTAAATTCGGCGATGAAAAAAAATTATTAAATCCGTTCGGTTTGAATAGTGTTTTTATGATTTTTTTCTCTTTTCATGTTATCAGTATGATGAATATTTACAGCAAATATGGAAATAAAAAAGGCAATATCAAAATTATTTATACTTTGTTATTATTTTATTCTTAAAACTCTTTCAAAATCGCTTTTACATAGAACCTTCCCCAAAGTGAACAAACAGTTGTAGAACCTTTTTTCATACACCTCATAGTACATATGTATAGTATACATGCATACAGCATTTTTACGTAAAATCTTTTCATAAAAAAATAATGAATAAAAAATTTTAATACATTTTCGTTTATAAAAATTACTCAATAATGCATATTGTTCTTGTGGAGTTAACAATATTTCTATTTGATTATACACCATTACACACATGGGTTTTATCATTAATAATTACAATTTTTAGAATTTTATAATTAACATAAAAGTAAAAAAAAAAAAAAAATTGTTAAAAATATTTAAAAAATATTACCAAATATAAAGATTTATTATTATTCAGTAACGACATTTTGTGTACATCTAAAATCGCTGTAGTGGTCAACTCTCTCTCTGGAGTCACCTTCAGATATGGCCATGGTTAAAAAACATAAAAAATACTAACTCATTAAGTTAGTGTTAACAAAATATAACTCATCAGACGTTCGCTTGCGTGAATTAAAATTGGTAGAACTACGTGAGTACTCAATACACTTACATTCGACATTATGCAACCGTCGAACTTTTTGTTGTAGGTATTCACGAATAAATTAATATTATTTTGTTTGTACGTTTGTTTGTTCGTTTAACATATTCTTTTCAGTGACGAGTTTCATCATTATACTATCACTCCCGTAGAAAACGAACAGCTGAATTATATTTTGTATTCATTACGATAATCCGATTTTATTTTAGTTTTTGAAATTTAATTAAATAAACTACTAATCATGAATACGTAGAAAAACATCGAGTTAACTTATTCTAACCAGTTACGTGTTTTTTTCTTCCACGTAACGAGGGGTATAATGGTATATTTTCATAAATTAATTATATTAAAAATTTCATACTGTATATGTTTTTATACTTTATACTATGTCATTTATTTACGTGCATGAATCGAAATTAGGGTTAAGTTTTATTAATTTTTGCCGAACAATAAAATAGAAATCGATTTTAAACGAATGTTTTCATTTATCATTATCACCATAAAAATCTATATGTAAACTTACCATCGGAATTGTGACATATCGGGATTCAATGATTTGGATTTAAGTCTAGCTGATTAATTTCCTGTTGGCCTCCCGTGGTCGTGACTGGAATAAAACTGTGCCGTAATATCAATCTTGATTTAACAAAACAAAAACTAAAAATACCTTTGTTTATTAATCCACAGATTTCTGTGATTTTTTTTTTTGTCTTCGGTTATGGTATAACTAAATTCAAAGATTAACCATAAAACAGTTAATTTTTCTAACGTAATAAATATGTTAATCCGATAGGTAATTGCTTGTACAAGATAAATAAATATGGAAATAGTTTCGCTTTTTTTCAGTTGGTCGACTAAAATAAATATACTAATTGAGATAAACAAAAATGAATATGTTATATATATATATATATATATATATATATATATATATATTTTAACACTTGAAATCGAAAAAATTATAAATAAGTACTCATTATACGAGGCTAGTCATATTTTTTAAAAAAAATTAAGAGGCGGAATAAATTTTTTATTGCCTAAGTATTAATTAAAATAAAATTTCTATTTGAGTTGGTCTAATATTTTTTTTTTATCGAATAGGTAATAGGTATAAGCTTTAAAATTGTTAAGCTTTGTGTTGAACTTTTATGATTAATGTTTTCGTATTGACTTTATTCCGTTAACAATTTTTTTCTCGCTTTTGTGTTATAATCATAATACAAAGTACAAAGAAAAGCGTTTTTTTTTTTTTATAACGAGTTGAATTTTTTTTTTTCATATATATACAACTATACAGTTATGTCTATTGTGCTAAACACTCGGTAATACAATAAAAAAAATAAAATAAAAAAAAATACCAAAATATTTTATTTTATTTTATTTTTAATACGTTTTAAATGTACATTATGTTGTGATAGTGAAATAAAACTTTTGAATTATCGTTTATGACAGCACATTATTCTATGTCTATATGTGATACTGTGGTACAACAATAAAGCTTCGTACTTCTAATAAAGTTTGTCTGCGCAAACTTTCCGAAAGTTACTCTTTAAATGTATGTCATGTAGTCGAGAATTTTGTTTTTATTCAAGCGTGGAAATAAAAACCACTCTGCGGAAGAAATTATGTTATGGCATATAATATTTTCTTAAATTTAATTCGCCTGATGCGTGCGTTTATCTCGTGATGCGATAACATTTTTCGCAGACGATATACAATTAACATTAACCGTTAACAAACTCTTATGCATATTCGTCGACGATCTTAATCGACTATCCGAATCGATGAATTAAAAAAAAAAAAAAAGTAATTACAATTATAATGATAACAATGATAACAATAATATAATAGTTCACTCGTCGATCGAGATGCCAAAAACCGTGTTGCCATTGGACGATATATAAAACCCGTTGGCCGTGAACGGGCGGAAGGGAGACTTCACGCGTTGAAATTTATACTCTTTTAGAATATGATCGGCACTCTGTTGCACAGGAATTTCTTTCGGTCGAATCGAAAACAGTGCACGTGTGGAATTTCAAAGGGAGGAGTGGGGAGGGAAAGCTACGTCATTCCGAAGACATCGTGACAGAAGTATCAATACGCCCGGAGGTCGAAAGGGCGTCGGTACATTTATTTTAACTTTTTTTTTTTTTCTCGGCTTGTATTTTTTCCAAGTCCGGACGCAATCAGTTAAGTGATTCATTCCGTCGATGAAAATGAATTTAAAAAGAAAATAAATAAATATATAGTACATATTTTCGAGAGAGCTTAAAATGGTCTAGAAAATCAATAACACCTGACACAAATAAATCGTTTGCCCGTAACCATAAACGTATAATAACGCGGATGCTTTTCCTTCGACGAAATATTAGTGCGTACTAAATATACGAACCGTATTATTAGAATATTGCGTTAGACTGTTTCCCTGCCCCCACCCTCCTACAACAAATGAACGTTTGTCGTTGATTGTAAGCAGCGTAAGTTTTTTTTTCAAAATAAAATCGTTCACAAATACTCTCGTTTCGATAATAACCGTACGCGTTATGTGAACGACGCGACTAAGCGTTTCGGTGAAAAGAGTAGAGAAGAAAAAAGCAAACGTAATACCACCCGTGGAAACGGTGCATCAGCGCAACATGATCCCGAACGTACGCGCGCACTCGTTACTGTCGTGCGCCGTTGGCGTTTGAACGTGAATAATTGATTTCGAGTGGATACGAATTAATATTTTACGCGAACACATATACACGGTGACGTCACGTCATGTCAACCGAACGGAACGTAATTTGTGAATTTCACATCCGCGCAAGGGTTCTACGGTTACTCGTTAGCGTGCACCCGCAGCAAACGAAATCGTCCGGATTGCGGAGCGCGACGGAACTTCTACCGGAGGTCCTGGACGCGTTGAAGACACGCGAAACGCAGTGCGCCGCGCGCGTCCGAAGCAGTGAAGGATCTAGGATTTTATTTTTTTGGGAAGGGGGGGACAACAATTTTTCTGCTTTACATTACACCGATAAAAAAAAAAAAAAAACACTTGCTCGAATGCATTGTTTGTATTTATGTAGTATATCGCCACGACACGATTAGCACATCCGTCGTACCATTGAGTTTTTATTTTTAAATCTTATCCCTCATAAAAGTTCTAGTTACACCGTGTGCTACGACGGCCAACTAACGGACCAAGGTGAGGGGCCTAGGCCCTTTTTGCACTCTCCCCCCTTAAATCCGCCACTGGTCCGAAGTGTTGCGAGGGGCTTTACATGTTCAATAGATTGACATTCAGACGTTCCTGCAGGCCGTTCGCGTGCGCTCGTATGCCCGGTAACCAGCGTCGAGAGGATCGCAACTATTATCGGTGGCGCCCGTTAGAAATGGCTTTAGTCATTTGCCTGGGGGGGGGGGGTGGCAGTGGCCCAATATTTTTTGTTAGATCAATGTTTAAACCATAGTAAATTTAGTCAGCAAGCATATACCATAGCGAAAATTAGTGTTTTAAATATGTGTATTGAGTTCATATTTACGTAGCGTAAAAACTAACAGTGTATTTTATGTAAAACCTTGGTTTAGACCAGCGGTTCCCAACCTTTTGATAACCGCGTACCACTTACATATTTTGGAAAATGTTCACGTACCACTTGACTTAATAATTTTTTTTATTTTTTTTTTTTTTTATTTATGACAAAATAAAATAACATTATTTTATAGAGTTGAAGCTTTTTTATAATGTATTTTGTCGATTTAATCTACATAAATACATAAGCAAAGCATTTAATGCACAAAAAATAACATATGGTAAAATACTTATAGTTATAATTAATTATAACGAATATAAATAAATACTTTAATGTGACAGTTTATATTGTATACCAGTCAATGCCGAGCTTCGTGTTGGTTAATTAATGTCTGAAGCTGTTTTCTACATTCGTTTTGTTCCTATGTCATAGATATTTATAAAATCAGCTAATATTAAATAAATAAAAATAAAACTATTCCTTTAAAAAAAATATATCCGCGCACCTATGACCGTTCCGCGTACCACAGGTTGGGAACCGCTGGTTTAGACTACGTTTCTCTATCATGTTATCAAATCTTATAATTTCGTTATCAGACGATAATGAATTTGGATCGAAACATTACCATACAAATACATAATAATATTGTACATTTATACAATTATGCAAACGCATAATTGCATCTGTGAAAACATTTTACGAAATAAAGAGTAAGACGTCTCGTACTGGTAGGGAGGCATGGCCCCTATGCCCCCCCTCTAAAAGCCGCCTCTGGCGCCCGTAGAGTCGTTATCGTGGACCGTAGTGTTCTCGTCGGCCGTCCGCGCCAGGAAATTAAAGCGCACTTGGTGCGGGGGGGGGTGGGGCTTGGTAAAAACTTTATCGCGTCAAATCGCCGACACGTCGCTGATAAACGGTTTCCGATCCGAAGTTCGGGACTTTTCGGATATAAGATGCGGAAAAGTTTTACGCCACTTCGCCCGGCGGAACGCAACACCCGAGGCTTAGGAGAGGACATGAATATACCGCGAGCTTACACGTACGTTGTCGTTATCACATGCGTTATTCATTTCGTCACCACGTCAAATTGTTGACATTTGTTTCGCGTTTTCGACGTTTATCATTGCGATCGTATCGGGTCCACAGCTCTGCCACTTCAGTCGTTCACGTTTAACACCGCAACGATTAGAACCTAATTATCTACAATTGTTGACCTTTTTATTTATTTATTTTTGTTTCTACCTTCCTTAAAATGATGTTTATCGTTCAAGCGATATCGATCGGCTACCGGACCTGATCAGAACCGCTACGGCCGGAAGTCGTGTCCGTCGGTACGCGGAAAACACTATTGTTTGTAGATTCATTTTATGTTCCGACGGATTTACATACGCGCCGTTCTGTTCGAACGAGGAATGTGTCAGACGTAACCGGTCGTCGAAAAAACCATGACAATATTATCATACATTTACATACATGTTTATCTATTGTCGAGTGTTAAGCGATGTACTTATGCGCCGGTGGAGATTGCACGTTAAGGATTAGAAAATGTGGCAAGACACACGTGCCCTTTACGCGTAAAATAGTTCATATTCCATAAGAAGATCAAATTTTAGACGAAACAAGATCATACGCGGACATGATTTATCTTCAGCTATTTTACAATCGGTAATCGACGCTTTTCGCGTTATTTTTCTAACCCTCGAATCACCAAATTCCATACTTCTCCGGTATGCAAGATTAATAGAATATTTTGTTTTACACTGCACGTATATTGTACACAAATAATTAACATTATTTTTCGATCATACGTGTAATGGTACATTGTTATTGGACCATATGGATATTCATTCATATGTTTTGAACGAAAAAGAATTATGATTTTTATACACTGTGTGTGTAATTTGTATGTTATATAACTAGGGTTTGGAATTTATAGCATAAAAATCGTAGGAAATATGCATCCACATATGTGCTTCAAATAACCAAAATATTCAAATGTTTATTTTTTTACAATATCAATTAAATTTTTATTTTTTAGATTCTGAACGGAGTGAAGAATGTATTGATTTTACAATGATGTGTGTTTGTTTTTTTTTTTTTTTTTGTGTCTGTCGACACGTTTTGGGGCAGTAAAAATGCTTCGATTGCCTTATGTAGCAACTTTTCTGAAAGGAAAGTGAATCTATTTGGTACTTTGGGGGGTCAAAAGTTAAAAATTTCCAATATTTTTTAAATGCGACGGGAAAAACCATAAAAAAATTTGGGAAAAACGGGAGTTTTTACGCAAAACCACTTTTTGACATAATCAAATTTTTTATTTTGCTATAACTCAAAAACTAATCGATGTAAATACTTGAAATTTTCACCAAATATTTAGATTAGCGTTCTCTATACACCATTAAATTTTCAAAGTATTTTGACTTTTATTAAGCTATTTATAGACAATTGAAATTTTCAATATTTTTAAGTATTTTTTTTTTTAAATAACGATAAAATTTTTTTGGCTGCCTAGAAAATCTTGAAAATTTAATACAAGGTTTCTTATAAGTTGTTCCTTAACTGATAAAAAAAAATCTAAAATCGTAAGTCACAATTTTTTTTTATAAGTGCTCAAAGTTACAATTTATACGAAATATGTAAAAATCACGATAATTTGCAAGTTTTTTTGTAGTTAAAAATTCATAAAATTTTTTCTGTTCATACTTAAGGTTCAAAATTTTAACACGAGGTTATGTATAAGCTACTCTTCAAAAATCTTTAAAAAAATTTCTACCGGAATTAGAGGAAAAAATTTTATGACTGTTTGAAATTTAAATATTTACGAAATTGCATAAAATAGCGATTTATTCACAAACGATTTTAAATATTTTTTATAATTCAAAAAGTATAAGTCGCAGATTTTTGAAATTTCTACCAGCTGTTAAGATTGGTATTTCCTTTATGTCATATTTTTTTCAAAATATTATATTGATTTTTAAGCCACTTATAGGCATTTAAAATATTCGATTTTTTTACATTTTTTTTTTATAATCGGTGATAAAAAAAATTTGGCTCGTACAAAATAGTTGAAAATTTAATAGAAGATTCCACAGAAGTAGTTCTTAAAGTCATTCAAAAATTATTAAAATCCATAGGCACAATTTTTTTTTATAAGCGTTTGAACAGCGAATATTGACAAAAAATTACATGTAAAATATAATATAATGTATAATATTCTAGACTGACAAAGATATCGGTTTTTTTTTTTAAATGCTCTAACTCAAAAATGAAAAGTATTTTGACATATTTTGACTTATTTATAGACAATTTATATTTTCGATTTTTGTTAAATTTTTGTTTTTAAACATCTATAAAATTTAATTGATTGAGCGAAAACTCTTGAAAATTTTATACTAGGTTTATAATAAGTTAAACTTATCGTAACTAAAAAATATCGGTGATCGGTTAACTCAATTTTTTTTTATAAGCCCTTAATTCTCAAATTTGTATAAAATGTGTAAAAATCACGATAATTTGCATGTTATTTTGTAGATAAAAATTCATAAAATTTTTTTTGTTCATACTTAAGGTTCAAAATTTTAACACTAGGTTATCTATGAGCTACTCTTCAAAAATCTTTAAAACAATTTCTACCGGACTAAGAGGAAAAAATTGTACGACTGTTTGAAATTTAAATATTTACGAAATTGCATAAAATAGCGATTTATTCTCAGACGATTTTAAATATTTGTTATAATTCAAAAAGTTTAAGTCGCAGATTTTTGAAATTTCTACCAGCTGTTAAAATTGATATTTCCTTTATGTCATATTTTTTTCAAAATATTATATTCATTTTTAAGCCACTTATAGGCATTTGAAATATTCGATTTTTTTACATTTTTTTTTTATAATCGGTGATAAAAAAAATTTGGCTCGTACAAAATACTTGAAAATTTAATCGAAGATTCCACAGAAGTAGTTCTTAATGTCATTCAAAAATTATTAAAATCCATAGGCACAATTTTTTTTTATAAGCTTTTGAACATCGAATATTGACATAAAATTACATGTAAAATATAATATAATGTAGAATGTTCTAGACTGACAAACTATATCGCTGTATGCAACTGCCAACCCATCCTAATTGAAAAATATATTTATCGTTTCAAAATAAAATATACTTTTTACAATGTTTATAAATAACAATGTATTATATCCTAGACAAACATATGAACTCCGTTCAGAATCGTTATTCGTATACAATGATATCTATCATTGCATTCAAATTTAACAAATCCATTATAATAATGACCTATCCTATAAGCGAGGTGCACTCCACCCCTAACTGTACAGCAGAGCGAGGCCCATCCGGTTCTTTTTTAATTCGATTTGTTAAATTTTAACAATATACGAGTATAATATATTCGGTAATATATATTTACTCAGTATATATATATTTTCTTTTTCTTTTTTTTTTTTGATTACTTATATTTCGATAAGTCTATTAGTCTAAAATACTATAATATAACACTCTATGATAGAATTCATTTTCTTCTTCTACGATGGAAAGAAGGTTTAGAATTATTAAAAATGTAAAAAAAAACATTCTTCACTCCGTTCAGAATCTAAAAAGTATTTAACCTTTTGAGAAAATTAACTTTACATAAGACATAAAATTGAGTAAATATGTTCTAAATAACCATTAAGTTTGAAAAATCTGTCAAATATGCATTTTTCCTAAACAACAGTAAAATGTGTAGTCCATTGTGTTAATACAAATTTATAACTTACTCAAATTAATCTACAATCATTATTAAATAATTGCAAATGCAACAAGTCCCGAACTTTAGTTATAACTGTGTTTATCAAACTACTGTACAATATATTTTTTACAGTACTTTTATTTTGTAAAATAATTAATATTATATTAATAATAATTTATTTACTTATTTTTATGAGTCACAATTTTATTGATTTTGTATATATCTGATAATTAATTTTTAATTCGAAACCGGTCGTACCTTACAAATATAATAATATTCCAAACTAAACCTTTACTGATTCATAAATTTATTTATTTCTATATATAAACTCTTTGCTCTTTTATTTTGTATTCGGAATACGGTTTTTCAAAACGGTTAAAAGGTATTTAGAATACGTATGCGAATGATTTTTATAAAATATAATCAGAATATATTTAGGAATACTTGAAAAATTATTTTAATATTTTGTGAATACAATTTTTTAATATTATTTTTTGTATAGTACAGTTTTTTATAATAAAACCCTCTAAGTATTTTATTAAAGAAAAAAAATTGTGTAATTATTATATTTCAAAGCCATAGGCACTTAAATGTATTATTACTTGACTTTATTATATTTTTATATACACTTTAGTCCTGAAAAACATTTACATTTTGTTACATTTAATTATCACTACTTTTTCAAAATTTGCATCAGTCATTTTCTTTTGTTTCTTAGTTACAACTGTACTCCCCACTCTAAATATACATTCTATTGGAGCACTAAATGCGTATTGTATTAAAAAAAAACTTTCTTATAAGTGGAATATCAACCAGAGAAGTTAAATTCTTAAGTATTTATTAAGCATTATTAAGTATTTAAATGTAAAATATAAAAACTAAAAAAACATATTCAGAATACGCATTTGAATACGTTTTATTTAGCTTATTTGAAATAGTATTAAAATACAAAAAAGTAAAATTAAATGTAAATACTTTTATTTGAATATTTTACAAGATCAATTCAGTAAATAACTGGTTATTTATTTTTATTTTTAAACTGTCAAAAGAACGCATATATAATTTTCAGAAATCGATGTTACATGTTGTTATTAATTACTTTTTTTAAACGACTGTAGAACACACGAACGTTTAACATGTCCTATAATAATTGCACTGTCAACTATTTTCTTTATCGCTAAACAAACCCAACACTATGCGGATATCGTAACATATATGTATTTATGTACAATATAAATTATCGTACGCGGCGATGAATCGATTCAAAAGTTGCGTTGAAACTGCAAATGCGTCGCGAATCGTATAGTTCTTACGAAGTAATATATTATTTTATGATTTATTATACCTCCTATACGCTGCCAACAAAATTATATTGAAACTATGTACAAGACTAGGATTCCGTGGCGGCTATTGTAGTTGAGAGTGTTTGCGTAAAGGATATCTATCTCTCGCATATCTTTTGGCATTGTGAACACATTACATGAGACAAAAAGAGAGAACAAAAGTGGGATAAAAAGATAGAGAGAGACAGACAGAACTCATCATCAAATTGTCTCCAATCGATCGACGAATCATAGGTTTAAGGAAATTCTCGAAACGTGTCCAATCGTGACCGAAAGTTGTTTAATTTTAATCTTCGTACAATTTTACGAATGCGAGGTCACAGCCCGTGCTCACCATCACACTTACTTGCATTTGTACACCGGCCGAGATGGACTCGATAGATTTAAATTTATTCCTACATCATTGTGCGTACATCGCTATAGCCGTTTGCCCGTATCATGATTTTCACATATCTTTTAAATTTTCCATTGTCATAAGAAGATTTTAATTTTGTTATGGAACTGCACACTACTGACATATTATAGAATCAACAAGATATGATTTGATCAATCGATCCAATGGAATCCAGTTGAATCCGTTATTGGTCGAAAAAAATAAAAATAAAATAAAATCGGTAATATGAATCTGACGTTTTGATAAAACTTCGTCTAAACATATTATCCGTACGATAAACGATACGTCTATTTGTACAAATTAAGAGAAACTTTACTATACGTCGTCTGAAAAGGGATGTATATACCTATTCCTTTTCAAGCTTTTTGGGGACCAGGCACGGTTCGGTCGAGTAAAAGACAATTGGATTTTCGTAAAGGTTCGTTGGACGGAAAATAAAACTCGAGGTACCAAGAATGTTGTTAGATGCTGGAAAAATATTGGTGTGATTATCAATGAAAAACGGAATTGGAGTTCGGGATGAAAACACGATGAATCATTACTGCGGGAATCATGTATGAAACGTCACAAAAGCAACAGCTGGGATCGCAGGACAATATTCGAATCGCCGTCTCAGGTTTGTGAAAATTGTTTTCGGATTCAAATAACGATATTCGTCGGTCGCAAATCTAGCTGCACAGCATTAACGTATTATTTGTGTATTACTTGCAACTATAACGTAACGCATTATTTATACAACGCGTACGACGACGTTCGAGGCTCGAGCAATAGACCGTCTAACGCGGATCCGCAATGTCATTGTGGAGTATCGTATTCGAAATTTTAATAACTACAGTGAAATCTATCCTAATTCGATACTGGATAACGCTGAAACCTGTCTAGAACAGACATGTCATATTTCCCGTCACAAATTATACCGCGCATATTGAACAGATTACTATAAACTTATCCAAAACGTTATACCTATTTCAAATAATATTTAAACATATATATATATTATATAATTGATGGTATGATTCGGTTTCCAGACAGCTTTCACTGTAGTTATAATAGTGTATATACGTGTAAACAATATATAAGTATTTAGTGCTAAACAGTCTAATATTATTGAACAATACATACATACGAATACATATAAATATTATTGATTATTCATGCTATCTAAATTAACCAAGTTGAAATTAATAGATGACTTAATTGCTCGATTAATGTGAAAATTGTCGGTAACAATAGGTACAAAACTTGTATTGACGTATATCCTTGCCAATTACTTGTGTTTATTATTACATTATTATTGCTCAATATTTTTCTAAAAAAAAAAAAAAAATAAATAATGTTTTCAAAATGCATTTTATTTTAACAATTTGAAATCGTTAAATCTTAAATAACAAATTTTCACGTTTGTCTTTCAAAATAAATTAGCAGTAAAGTTATTAAATTACATTAGGTTTTCATCAATACTTTTACATTTACGTAAATTTTATCGCTGTTAGAAACGCAGACCGTTTCGTTAACAAAACTCACATACCAATAACACCGTTACTCAATATTATTACTCTTACAGCTTTGTACATTAATATTATACACATTAATCAATAAGGTTTTAATCGATTTTAAATCAATAACGTTTTTATCCTCATTACTAAATTTTATTTCACATTTAATTATAAAAAAGTATAGTACACTATTACCAATGCGTTGAATTATTAAATAAACAAATATATTTCTAATATGACTTAAATCATTCATATGTTATAATAATTGTTTAGTTAATCTCTTTGCAATATAGTCTCGCGTAGAAACTTGATAGAACAGTTTTAAAATTATATAAATCAATATATATTTAAGGATAACGTTTATTTGTGCGTTTTTTTAATTTTTATTTATTCATTTATTTAATTATTTTTTTGTTAATGAGCCAATATAATCCTTTACTGGAAGTTGCTAGGTAAGTGTCAATCTGACTGACAAAAACATATTGACTAAAAGCAAATCTTTCTTGGTCGTTGTTTTTCGACTCGGGTCGTTTTATTGGTAAATACACTATACATATTACCAGTCTAGAGCCTTATCTAGGTATAATAATGTATTATATATTATTTTATCTTGATAAAAATAAAAACGTTATATATTAATCTATCTTAGATGAAAACTTTAATTATCTACTGTTTTCTTATCTAGATACTTTAAACTCTGAGTGAAAGAGGAATGTAGTTTTACCATGATGTGTGTTTTATTTATTTATTAATTTTTTTTTTTATTTTTTTGTGCATAACATCACGATTTTAGCAAGTAAAAATGATCAGATCAACAATTTGTGGAGTGGTATTCGATAGAAAATTTTGTCTATTTGAAACTTTAAGAAGGTAATTTCTTAAATTTCCCAATAGTTTTTCCAATAATTGCCGAAAAGTGACGGAAAATTGCAAAAAAAACGGCATAATTCTCGAAACGAAAATTACGATTTTGATTTTTTATTGTAATTCAAAAATTATTAGTCATAGGGACATGAAATTGTCACCAAATATTTAAATAGTTATTTTATATTGATAATTATAATTTCAAACATCCAGTTTTTATGTTATTTATAGACATTTGAAAATAAAAAATTTCCGTATTGTTTTTCGTAAAAGTCCTTAAAAAAATATTGGCTTGTAGAAAATTTTTGAAATTTTTAATAAAATTGTTTATTGTACATAGTTCTTACTCTTATGGAAAATAGAATGGAAATAATAGACTGTTGAACGTAATAAGCAATAACAGTGATTAATAAAGGTAGGTATTACAAATTATAATTCATAATTAATATCTAACCATTGACCAATATTTATTTATTTGAACTTATTTTTATCTTTATCTAAATAGATTTTTAATATACTATCTCTATCTTTATCTAGATAAAAAAGTATTTATCTGTGCTCAACTCTGCATATTACAAGAACTTAGATCTTTCCTTCATTAAATAATTTTCAAGAATCAAATTAAATTCAACGTATACTGGTATACTGGTAAATATGTTTGAAATATAATTTTCACTTCTATTGAATTCTGCCGTACCATTTTGATTTTTTTTTTACAATAAAGACACAATATATAACATACAAAATAAATCAACGTCTATCAGATAAAAATAACATTGGATAATAGCGTTTTATTTTTAACGTCACACGTAAAATATCTCCTGTGATATACCGATGAAAAACTATTGTTTACTTTCACTTCAAAACTATCGTTTCCTACAACTTTGTTTTCGTGTGATCAAAATCAATTAAAATACGTATTGTACTCGTATTATTTGTAGTTATCTTAAAGTACAGTGTTTATCAATATTTATAATACGTTATAGTAATTTTAAATGCTAAGCATAATTTATTTCAACAAAAATACGACCTACTGTATTTTTTTTCCTATAACTTGGCACAGTTACACTATATATTGGTTACTTTTTTTATTATTATTAAATTTATTTATGATAAACACGTTTTTATTTATGTGAAAAACACAAGATATTTATTTATTATTTTCCTTTTTACCACTTTTTTCTGCACCACAGATGAGAAAATAATGTAGGTACTAACCGTAGAGACATATATGGAAATATTTTTGACACCCGGTTCGGCTATAAATTATAACTTTAATTTAAACGTATTTTACTCACACCATCAAGGCTCCAGTACATATCATATATATATATATATATATATAAATATTTTAACGATGCACTTTTCTACACAATTCGGCTATTATGTCAACATATATCACCTATTACTCATTACTCATTAGTAAAATAATTTACTACTCTGGTAATAAAATAAGGTATTCGATTTATCATTTTGTTTGTATTTTAAAATATAATAACAGAACACATCCCGTGTCAATTAGGGTTCGCAAAAGAGAATCGGGATTTTTTACCACATTAAATAAGAACAAACATTTTTTTTCAGCATAAACTATAATTATAAATAATATTAAACATATGTTGCATTCCTGGTGAATAAGTATTGGTTAATTATTTATTGTTACCTACTGCCGACACTTTATCTATCGTACTATTGTTTCTGTTGTCATAACAATTACTTTATTCTGTTTTGTCTTACATACGCTTTATTATGAGATAATGTTATAAATGTACAAGCCGTACGCTAAATAAAAAATAAATATTAGTAAGATTATAATATAAAAGCAATTTCATATTACTTGTTATCAAAAACTGTTTGATTAAACCCAATAGAAATTCGAGAACTTTCACCAAGATGAGACACTTTAACATTTTGTTTTTATGTGCAACTAAATGTAAATGTTTATATTTTGTATAGAAAAAGAAATCTTCTCTCTGCCAATTTACGTTCAGAAAATAATTAGGTTTTATCTGTGTATTTTTGTATAAAAACTAAATGTACATAATACCAAACCGGCAAACTACTAGAACGATATTGAAAAAAAAAAAAAACATTAAAATGTGCTAACCAGTAAATCATCTCTAATAAAATTTAAATATTAAATTAATGAAAAATCATTTTTAATTATTGATAATCATTTTGTTTGATTTAGTCGTCTATAATATTATACATGCAAAAAAAGTATAATAATAATAAATGTTTCATACATTTTAATAATTCCTTATTTTTTAATTTTTTTTTTTTTTTAATTCAAACACTAAAAAAAGTGTTGAAAATATTTTAATACAGTAGGTACTCGAAGGAAGGCGAGGCAGAAGAAGAAGAAGATGTACTCGAAGAATAACTGAAAGAAAAAAAATCAAACAAATATAAAATATTTGAGATCATTACACCTCAAATATTTATATTTAAATCCTGACCGTATAATTTTACCATGATCTTTGACATTACATACTTTTTCTAATCGAACTCGGACTAGCTATTTTTTAAAAAATTTAAACAATCATAGCTCAATAAAAAGTATGTAGACATATACTACAGATAGAGAAAATCATAAGAAAATTAAAATTTATTTTTTTATTATATAAAATAATAATTTAAATTTTGAGAGCGAACTGTTTAGGCGTGATAAGTTACTAAAGTTATTATTAAACCAGACTTGTTTTTGAGAAAGCGGATGTTAACAAAATACATTTTTCGCTTTATTTAGAATCTAAGACTTTCAATAAAAGAGATTACATTAAAAAAATTTAAAAAAAAAAACACGATTGAACTATAGTTTTTCTTCTTTTTATCAGATTTATAGTTACTGTTTTTATTAGACTCGTAGTTATGCGAAACGTATAAATATTTTCGTACAAATGGGTTTTATTAAAATTGTACATATATATTATAATCATTAAAAAATAAAAAATAAATTGTTTTAGCTATATATGAATAGAACTGTTATTTAATGAATATTGCAATTTGAAGTGTCGAATATATTACACTCACTACAAACACACTGATTGAAATATAAAAATAAAAACCAAGTTTTCGAGTTTTTTTTTCAATTTGACAAGAAATAACACATCTACGAGAATATTTTTTATAGATACAGTGAATAAAAATCTTATAACGATTATGCATTTAAAATTCTGCATTAATTGACTCATTAAAAGCTTTAAAAAAATATATTAATGCAATGCGTACATTAATGATTCGGCCGAGTCAAGTTAAACGTGTGATGTTCGTCACTTATTGAGTATAACCACACCTGTGTATAGTGGTGTACATATAATATGATACCTACATATAACATATTGATACACTATGTTAAAAGATGAATCATCAAACTTGACCACAGTTATAAATTTTGTTTTTTATTATTTTTTTTTTTTTTTTGGTATCATATTTTTAAAATATAATATTTTACCGAATTTTCCATAAATATTTCATTAAAATTATGTTTAATTCGAATTTTCTTAAATGCCCATAACTATTTGAGCTATATCACTATAGTTTGACTATTACATGTTTTAGAAAAATCAGAATATTTGAAATATCTAATTTTTAATTGAAAAAAATAAATCGAAAGCAAATGTTTTGTGTAATAACATAATGATGAAATAAAATCCTATTTCAAAAATATTATATTGCTGTTTATACATTGAAATCCTCCTGTCATCTTGTCATTTTATTAGGTGAATTATTATCGGGCTTACAAATCGAAAAACGCAATATTTTGTTTGACTACTTAGTCAGTATAAGATTTAAATAAGTGATAACTAACTATAAATTGGTACTGAAAATATATTAAAACTCTAAGACTGTTGTTATTGACAACCAGTTCACTGGCGGCGTTAACGCTTTACGAAACATTTGCGATGTTACACGTCGTTGGATCATGGTAAACAAAAAATAATATATTATTAAAAAAAAAATCTTTTACCTAAACAGGGTGTCTTATACGTACGTAGGGGGAAAAAACTGATAAAAAACGGAAAATTTCTGTTTTCGTTACATCTTTTCACTTCTCGGCCGGAACACTGGTCGTACTGGAACCAGAGTAAGCAGAACGCGCTTCAACATAGGGGTACGAATGTGAAACATTTTCAAATAATGCGATGTCGGTCGTGCTATCCGTATCAGCCGCATATATTTGAAAATTGTATGTAAACTACGTCGCAAGAATAAACATCATTAACATTATCGACAGTGTTGTAACGTGTTTTCAACTTTTATACAAACGCACTTTGCTTCCGTCGTCCAAATTTAATTATGCATTCGAAACGTTTCAATTCTGTTTTCTTTCTCTCGTTTTTTCGTCGTGCACGTTCATACACTGTAACATTGCTGGTCTTACGTAAGTGTAATACGTGCGAAATTATCTACAACCATCTGGAGTGCAATATGTTTGTCCGAAGTGTTCGATGGCCGAGAGCTTTACATTCGAATTCGACGAATCCACGTGTGGTGATGAGTGTCGCCCGCTCGGGATACGCGTGTGAAAATCCGAGTATAAGATTAGAGAAACGAAACGGTAAACCGGCAATCGAATCTCTACACCGCAATCGAAGCGACCCGTCATCGTCGGAGACTTGAACGCGAGAAATCGATTTATTCGCACCGCATCGTGTAGTGCAGAGTACGGTGCACCCCAAAACCGAATCTTTTGAACAGTTCCGTTTCGTCGTAAACGACGTCGGGTGAAGCGATTTCTCGCGATTGTCGCTGGAACGGAGAGGAAGGGTCTCCGTGGCGAAGGTATTCTGCGCGAATGGGAAAAGACAAAAGAAACATAATAAAACCGCATACCGTCGAATATTATAATATAATAATAATAATAATAATAATAATAATAATAATAATAATAAAAATTCCATATTGCATACGAGTCTGCAATGAAGTACCACATTTTATGTCTTTGCCGTCCTTGTCATCATATGTAGCACATAACTATAATATAGTATCTATATATTATATAGATTATATTTATAGGGTAATTGATAAAAAATAAAGACACGATTGCTATTAATAATATTAGTGTACAATTTATTTTATTTTATAACTATATATATATATATATATATATATATATATATATATATATATATATATATATATAATATTATATTATCATCTTATATATTATATTATAAATATTATAAAAATATATAAATATTAGAATATTGCTAGGAGACGGTTGCTAAGGGGTGTTGCTAAGGAATGATATGTAACGCTTTTTCGGTAACGCTTTTCGATTCTATGTGCCGAAGAAAAGACATAAAATGTCAATAAAAACAACGATAGTAGTTGTATCGCGAAACCATGCGATCTCGTGCGTGTAATTTTTGTGATTTTATAATCTTTCTCCGTGTATATTACTATTGTTTTTCACGTGTATTCACACAGATGAGCGCGCGTACGACGTTCGTAATTTACGAATTTACATGAGATAGGCGAACAGGTATGACTTGGTCGTCGCACCGGTATAATATTATTATAAGTGCTCGTACGACTTTTTGCCCACGCAATACATTAACGGTCGACGCGTGCATTTATTGTGTACGTTGGAGATTATAAGACCGTATAATACACAAACATGAATCGCGTCTGTTTATGTAATAAAATGTGTGTGTGTGTGTTGTGCGCGCGCGCGCGCGTATATGTAAATACCGACGTTTGATAATTTCAAAAAATGTCATCGTATACCTACTAGATACGTGCGTGCGTTTTATCATCGTCGGTATGATGGCGAAACTGCTGCGAGGCAATGAAGATCGTGCTGAACCGTATTAAACGTAGAAGAAAATTTCCATTTATTCCCCGACAAATAAGTAATTGTGTTCCATTAACTTGTTGAACCCTTCTGTCCAAGACAAAAATACGATCAAACTGCTGCGTTCGGCTCGAAATATCCATACATGTACGCGTATGTGTAATATAACTCACCATAAACCTCGATTTTTACAAGCGATTCCGATCCTTGTGTTCAGGGACGGATTAGCATAATTTCTTTTGGCCCGGAAAAATATTTTAAACAGGCCCTCTATATTATAATATTTAATATTATAAAACAATAATAAATATTATATAAACAATTTTTACTGGTTGTTCTTCAAGACGATGGGTGGTTCCACACACACACATTCAATACAATTGCAAGACTCACGATTTTATCCACTGACATTTACATTTATTAAAATACAATTTGCGCATAAATAATATGGAAAAACAATTTAATATTATGAGAGTTCTTTATTGAATTATGCACTTTTATTTTTTAACTTATCAATGATTCATTATGTGTCAATATAATTTCAACTTTTTTTTTTTTATACTACCATTGGCATTAAATCTTCTAAATATGAATCGGATAATTTACTTCACAATATTGTCTCAACACAAATAAATGTAAAGAATAATCTCTCATGGGCAACCTATAAAAATAAAAAGGATAATCTTATTATATTTATTATTATAGTTAAACTTATAGGGAAAATTATTTTACTTGTATCGTTGACAAAGTAAATAAACATTTGTAAGTCAAAGTCAATGTGCAAAAAGCTTTACTATAAAAATTATACTTCACAAGCAGTGCATAACAACATGTAGCACAATTTTTACAAGTCTGTAGTGTGTGCAGTTATTGTATTTATTTAAATTGTCTTCATCGTGGACGTGATTCAAGGTATGAGTTTCCGAAATGTTTTTTTTTTAACGACTGCCAGTTCAAACTTTACTATTTTTATTATTATTTTTTTTTATTAAAAATGTATCCTCAGGTATTTTACAAAGTCGAGAAAATTGTGACTGAGTACTATATGAAAAAATAAATGAAAGAGTATAATGAAAAAAAAATTAAAGTATGTGTTGTGCCCTTGATAAGAATTAAAAGATAAAAATAATCATGATTAAGTAGTAAATAAGTGAATAATAAATATTGATAAATATGAAAATAATAATTAATGAGAAACTCTGATAAAATTAAAATTTAACTGCGTCGCACTCGGGAAAGTTTCCCAGTATCGTGATGGGCTAATTCAGCCCTGTCTTTGTTTCGTATTCTTATTTAGTACCTTCAAGTCTGCTGTAAATCGTTGTTCATTCACATTAGTTACACTAGTCAGCAATTAGTTGATTCAAAAAATTAGTCTTAAACTTTTGTGTGTAGAAATTAAATAATTCGATCAACCGTTGAGATATTCCTGTATTTTTTTAATTTTTTTTTTTTATATAATTACGCAGCATTTAATGCCAGAAATACGAACACAAAATTTACGAAACACGATTGAATTATTTTAACAGGAATCGTTTACTTTTTCCTTTGACAGTGAAATATAATAGGTACTCCTTTCATAAAAACATAATAAACTATCAAGATTTTTCAAAACTCCATTATTTACTTGCACGAAAATTGTTAACCAATATTTGACATCTTTATTATTAATAGGTGTATCAATTTATTTTATAATGATAACTTTACCATGAATACGTACTTGTTAAATGATCATTTTGTTTGATCCATGGTTATTGGTATTCGTTTTTATATTTAAAGTATCCCTATGTGCAGTCTTGTAAAGTATTTGAGTAAATGTATTTAAATACTTCAACAGTATTTAGAATACCTTTTGAACACATTTTAAATAATTCTTGATTTAAGTACTTGGAAAGTATTTTAAAAAACTGTTTTGGGCGTATTTGTATATGAGAGTATATATATATATATATATATATATATATATATATATATATATATTAGTGTTATATATAAAAAGAACAATATTAAAATTATTTACAAGTTGCACAGTTCTAATTAAAGGAGTATTTATCACATAATGCTGTAATATCACGTAAAATGTGTTAGACTGTCTAGTCGTATGACCAGGAACTAAAATACTTAATTTTGACAACAGGTTTGGACGGTAAATATAGCCATTCATTAACTTGTACATAAAAAAAATATCCTGTTTTATCCTTTTAACTTGAAGATGATCAATTTTTAAATATAATAATAAAAATGTACATGCTGTGGGAGGTAGACCTTGAATATTACATTTATCATTTACGAGTTAAGAAAACGATTTCGAATAGCTTCAAGAATCTGAATTAGACCATAAATGATAAGAAACCAAATTATATTTGAATTATATTTGAATTATAGTTTAATAATAATAGAATAAAAGCGCAGTACAGTGATTTAAGAGCTAGTTGATTATCAAAATTATTACAGCTTCGATGTAAAGAGCCCAAGTCAGACGAGGATGTTCTAATTTGAATATAAATAGAATGATCATTGAATGATTAAGAGGAATCAAAATGAATACCTTTTTCTTTAACACGATCAACTTAATCTAATTCAGCACAATTTAAATAATATTTGTATATTAAAAACGAACGTTTTCTTGAAAAAGTAATAATTTTACATTTACACTATATATTTCATATTATACTGTTTGAATGAATTTGTGACCTCAATGGTTGAATTTAAAGTTTAAATATTAGAGAAAGAGTATTGATTATAAAAGTTACAAAAAATATATTTAAAAAGTATTTGTATTTGTTCTTTAATACTTATTGACAAAAGTACTTGAAATACTATTTAAATAATTTTAAGTTTATTTGTATTTTTGTTTAAATACAAACGAAAAGTATCTTTTTACAAGATTGCATCGATTGTATCCCTAGAAATGTTTTTTCATGGTTTGTCTGGGCATTGATTACCTGTAATTTGTATGCACTATATTAAGTTGGATTCTTTTAATACACTAAAAGCAAATTGCGTTTTCAAATACATTTATATTAACATGTGCTTGATTCATTTAAATCAATTTTATAGCATTTACGAAAAAAGGTTGTGATTTGAATTAATTTTTAAATTTTGTTATTTACTAAATTTGTTAATTACTTATTAATCAATATATTTATAAATCATTTAATTATAAATGAGAAGAAAATGTTGTTTACGTATATTTTTATAAATAATCAGTATTATAGCTAAACATGATTTATTTATATTTTAACGTGTATTCAATTTGTATTAAAAACCGTTACACCATACTTTTTCGTATTTTATAGTTTTTTTTTTTTTTTATACCTGGGTTATAATTTATGATATTATAGACATATTTTCATATTTGATATTTTAACAAATTATATTGACGGGACTAGATATATTGCATCCGTAATAATTTGTGTACCTTTAAAAAGCGGTAAATTTAAACAGTAAAATAAAAAGTAATAGTAATTATGTCCCAGTTATCAACCCACTGATCTACTTCCATCTCATCAAATGCTTTATTATCCCCGAATATTTGGTCCGAAATTACAGCTACCACTGTGTGTACATCAAATGCTCACAAATTATATCATTCGCGATCAAGCCAACGTTTTTACAGCGCACATTCTAATATTTTCAACATTGTTGACGAATCATTAGAAACGCAGTCAGAAACGCAAGTACAATTATGAAGCACAAAACGAAAAAAGTTAAGTACGCAAATGAAAAAAATACTCTAATAATACTAACCCCTGAATGAGTTTGTTAAATCCGTATTAATTAAAATTTCTTCCAAGAATATAATATTATAAAGAACACGTACATTTTAATTTTATTATAATAACAAAAATGAAATCGATTTTTTAAGTATGCAATTTACACCAGTGTTTTCCGACTTTTATTCTAAGGCGGTCCATAAATGTCCTTTAGGTTCGGTAGACGACCCTCCAAAAATAAACATAAAAAAAAAACCTAGTATGATTTAATATAAGAGCATATAAACCATTGTATTAAAATTAATTTTATTATATACTTAACCGTAACTATACATCATTATACTTTGATAACTAATATATTATTCTTGCCATTAGTTTTCGAACAGCGACCGATCAAAAATACTTTGCGACCTAATGTTGGGTCACAAAACGCTGATTTATACCATATTTATAAAATTTGACTTCTAATAAAAATTGTTAGATAATGAATAAAAAACATAATGTATTGAAAAATTTGTTTTATTTTCTGTGATTTTATTTGTCTAAGAAATTATTTTTCGGAGATCAACTTACGTATAATTTTTTTTTTTTTTTGGGGAGGAATTTAACAAGGATAGATCATTTGGGATACAATCTAACATCCGTACACTGAAAAAAATAGGTACATAAAACTAAAAAAAAAGTTTGTTAAATTAATAACAAGTTGACATTAAAATGTCTCCGATAAAGATATTTATTGATTTAATGAATACATGTACATTTAATAAATGAATATTATATTTAATTATATTAACAAATTATTTTATTAATCATAAAATTTATCATTTTTGATATAACGTAAGAGGTTTTGATGAAATAATGTAAACCCTATATCACATTAATAATTACATTTTATTTATTCAAAGTAAAACAATAATTAACTCAATGATCTATATAATTATATCTATGCACATATTTTTTAACTAAATGTTTTCATGATATTGAATGATATCATGATATTGGTATACTGTAACTTCGTGTTATATAATAAACAATTCTAATGATATCTGAAATAAATCGGAAACACTACCGAGTTTAGTGAACTTATTTATTTAGATTAATTCATACAATTGTGCACAAATAGAATGCTCACACATTTCTGAATGCTGATATTGGTTATTTCAAACAGAAATTATTAACCAGAATTATTCCATTACACAAAAAAAAAAAAAACCATAACTAGTTTTTGTTAAAATTGTTTACTTTTATTTTATTATTTTTCCGGAAACATGAAATCACTCTCGATACATACAATTTTGTTAATATGAACTATTAATAAAAAAACAAAAATTAATAATCATAATTTATAATACGTTTATTACATGTTATTAAAATGTAGGCATTATTTTTCAAACTAAACTACCATTGAATACACGTTGTAGATATTTTATTTGTATTATCTGATAAAAAAAAATTCAAACATCAAAACATGCTGTAGGATTTGAAAGCTAATTAAAAATCTAGTTATAAATTAATAATGATAAACCTTTATTGTTGTTTTTTTCAATAATTTTAGGCTTCGAAGGTATATTTTCAATTTGATGATAAAAGTAGTATTTAAATTTTGCTCGTAAACAATTTATTGATTAGTCATTAAAAAAAAAAATTATATTCTTTTCATATTTTATACAAATTTACCTTATATTTATTGTTGTAAGTATCTTGTTTTTGATACATTTATATACACATATATAAATATATATTTAGTATGTTTTGTTTTATTGAAATCAGAGTGGAATGGAAACTTAAGTCATACATATAACATGGAAGAGTGAAATAAGTAAGTAGTATTGACTGCAAAGGGCCTACAGAAGCAAAAAGCATTGTCTTATTTTTACTAATAACAAATTATAATCGTGCTTAAAAATACTTAATGAATCGATCGCCAACATCTAAAATTAATAATAAATGCATGTTATTGTCGAAGTGTGAACAATGAACAATGGAATATTGTTTTCCTCTTTAAAAAATAAATGTTGCTAATATATTTAAAATTATACATTACTATGATTTATATTGGCACTTAGATAGTTTCACAACTAATGGTTCCAAAACAAGTTCCATCAAAAATATAAATATTTTAAAGAATTATCATGAGGAATATTTTTCAACAAGTAATTTTATAATAAATTTGATTGTATATTCAATTTTTCGATGCACTAATGCAATTCGAGACACTGAAACTGTCATTTTTTAATCAAATAATGTTACGTTCACTTCACAATCGGTACATTAAAAAAAAATAAATACTCAATTCCAAAATTGATTACTTCAGTATTAAAATGGACCTAAACTTAAAACGTTGCCATTCATGATTTGAGCAACACTGGTGTTTCATTTATACCTTCAGCTTATGTTTCCAGAATATCCCGTTTTGTATTGATCTCTATAAAAAAAATACTAATCACATTTCAAAATTGTTGATAACAGAAATGATTTCATTATGAGTTCTAATTATCAGTTGAAATTAAATGTCATGTATTATATTTTATTTTTACAAAATGTGCGTAGGAACCGAAACGCACATGTATATATATATATATATAACAATATTCGATGTTCTTTTAAATAAATTGCATTATTGTTCTCGTTGTTCAATGATAATTTAATCAAATACTTTTTATTAAGTATTCAACATTTTTTAAGGTAATATTTTACTTAAGATCCTTAATGCAGATACCGATTCGTGGAAGACACCATAAATCATGATAATATGCACAAGGATTTGGTATTCATTTAAAATTTGACCTACTTACGTAGTTATACGATACTGCGTCACTCTGAATTTTGCATATACAATCTACCGTATAAAATTACTTTTGTTTAATTTATAAATAATTTAATTATCAGATCTGTTGATTTAAATTTCCTCTATTTCGTTACAAAGTTTTCCATTTTACTCATCAACTAAGTCAATAATATCTCTCGCAATCATTAAACAACAGTTTTATTTATTGATAATTTAATGTATATATCTATAATATAACTAGGTAAATGTATAAATTATTCCGAAAGAATTCGTTTGTAAATCAAAAATAGATCTCTTATTGTTGTTCGAATCAAAGGGTTTCAATTCAATAATTCAAGCAGAATAAAGTTCCTTGTCATTTTGATCGCTTATATTGATTTAATAATTTTTGATGTTGCGTAATTAAAAAAAATAAAAAAATAAATACTTTTGTCTCCTCTTTGGTAACTCGAAGCAGTTGTTTAAAATAATTAAAACTTTCCGATATTATATTATACATATAAATATGTATATATAAAACATCTAGTAGCCTACAAAAGTCAAACAGAATAAGCCTTAATTACAATAATTATCAAGTTATCGAGTACTATTATCAAGTTTAATATTAAAAAAAAAGAAATGAATAACAATAATATTGTAAAGAAGATAAATTTATTTATGATTAAAACTTAAATTTTTTTTTGGAATATATTAAAAGAATTAGAAATAAATGTAAATTGCTGTGTTCGACTATTAAACTATTACATGTACAACATAATTCGGTAATTTAAACACATTCTTTATCTTATCTGCTTAGTGCAATAACGATAAATTAAAAAACCTACTTGTACCTATTTGTCTTCGATTACATTTGATATTTTAGCTTTGCTATATTTATTTTTATTATTTTTTATCACAATAGCGCTATAATAATCGAGTGTGTTGACTTTTCAATTTTTTATTTTCAATTCATCATACTGGGATTTCTAGGAATAAGATTGAAAATATTGAAAAAGTGTATATGATTATGTATTTATTTATTTATTTTTTTTTAGTTGTAATACGCCTAATAAAAGCGGGCACATGCAATCGCCTAACTGCGAGAAAAATCATAGTATAATTAGCATACTATTAGCTAAAACATTAAACAATATTGCTTCCAAATAAGAACAAACAAGTAAATGTAATATAAACCGGTGTACAATTTATACATTTTGCATATTGAATAAATCTAAATTAAGTTTTGAACAGTTTTAAAATTTAATATTTTTTTGAAAAACAAATTGTTTACAAGTCATTATTATAAAATATAATATATTTATAGATATGAAGTCTGTGAAATATAGTTAATCTTATTTAATATATTGGGAAGTGCGATTTAAAGTCTCAATGTTTGTCATAAATAAATTTATTGAAACCAAATTTTTACTTTTACGTTTACTTTCCGGAACAAATAATTTCCTTATGATTTGTTCATAAAAGTACATTAAACAGGAGTTAGTCTCGATAGTTCTATACTATTTCTACCGTATTGAATTATAATCGATTCGTTTTGAAATCAACATTTATTATACAATTTTCTGTTTCACAATTTACTTTAAATAACTGAGAACTATAGTTCTTATACGACGTTACGAGTGATACTTTTAAAAAAAATTACATTCCTTGGACTTTTATAATATTATATTTTGTGTTCGCAAACGATATTCTTGTTGAACTTCAGGGTTCCTTTAAAACGTTCATTAAACTATCGAATTATTCATTTTTTTTATCTGAATAACAAATTAATTTTCATTGATAAACATTGAATTGTATTTTATTTTATAACACAAATATTTCATTTGAATAATGAAATCTTATAAATATAAATTCAAACACAGTTCAAATACTCCGTCGTATAATAATATGGTGAATAATAAACAACATATCTTTCGCTTTTCAAAATATTCCAGTTGTTCCGTACGAAAACAAGTTGTAGACTAATAAGCAGACGTATATTTTTACACGTAAACGGACGGACGTAAACAATAAATTACAATTACCTTCCGATTGAAATTTTAAACTGTTAACGTTGGTTTTCTGTCGAATTCCTTAAATCGAACAAAAGCGAACTACAACAAATATGCAGATATAACCGGACGATGAGTAGTTATTAGTATTTATCCCTACGTCACGTGAAAACAAAACGTTTTTGTCGATATTGCATTATTCGTCAGAGTTATCGTGACCGTATGCAAGAGATCCTGTAAGGTTTCCGATCGAATAAACACGTTTAACGCTGACAATAATTGTCGCAGACAAACGTGCGCCTCGCGATTATCGAGCGTGGTTGAAAATCATATTTCGAGTAGACGCGCAATATGCGCGTACGCGAGTAAGGTATGTGCGTGTGCGATTAATGATGGCGTCCGGTGAAGCGTTCGAAACGATCGAGAAATGTATTGATCGTCAAATGACGTGTTCAAATGTGCAACGTGTATTTGCCTACGCGCGTCGCGCACCAGTGATCCGTGCAGGCGTGAACGAAACATGTCGACCCTGTCGACGTCGCGCCGTCGTCGAAACATCGATCCGCCGAAAGGAATTCGATATTTTCGTCCACAACGGTAATGCATAACGCACGTTGCGCGTGATGTACGCGTGTGCGCGTGCGCATTAGGCTCGGGAAAATTGCCTAGGAACATTTATCATTTAGACGAAAGTCGATTTGAAAATGAAAAAAAAAAAAAAACCGGCCGCCGAGACAAATTGGCGTGGGAGAAAAAAAATCAGTGGACGACGCACGTCTCCGTGATCCATTATTGAGACGTACGCACGGCGTTACGGGCGTTCGCGCGACGGCTGGACGGTGACGGGGTAGTCCTCGTTCCAGTCCGCGCTGCCGCAGGCCCGTGGCCATCGTAGCAGCACGTGATCCACATCGAACCGGCGAAACGATCGGCCGGATTGGTTCCCGTTTGAAAAGTGTATTTTATTAGGTACAGCCGAATCGGTTCCCGTTCGCGTACGAGTAAGATAGCGAGGTAAAACAATATGGCAAAATCCAGCGGGCCAGTGCACAGGGAGAAAAAACAAAATTTTTAAAAGCTTCACGTACGTCACATGGACACGATTGTTGTACCGGTAGGATGAAGGCAGGACAACAAATCGCTGCGAATCGTTCCGTTCGAAGCTGAATAAAGAATTTACTAGTGCAAATCCTAATATATTTTATTTCGTGGAAACTTTAAACAGCATTCAGACACCAAATCATATTACGTTTCGAAGTAATAATAAAAGGAAACTTATAAAAAAAAAAAAAAAAAACAGGAAAGAAGTAACAAATACATGGAAAATTGTACGACTGACAACGTTAATAAGAAGATTACAAGAGTTGAATATTTAAAAAAAGTTAGCTTCTACATTTACAAATCAATTGTTTTAAATTGTATTTATTGTATATTTTATTATTTGTATTTAAAGTGATGACAAGTTGACTTCCAAATCAATGATTTAAAATTGTAGATATTTTATCAATTTTTTTTAACACACATTAATGTACATTTTTAACTAAACCTACTTTAAAGTTGAAAATATTTAGCCTGTAAAATTGAGAAGGAAAATGTGCGTAATTAAACGGGAACCCATACGGTATACCTAGTAAAATACCTTTTTCGAACGGGAACCCATTCGGATATACCTACAAATATCTTTTTCGGACGGGGACCAATTCGGCATATGGGTTTGGAGCTCGGAAACCAATTCGGTATCAGCCGTTTTCTCGAGTAACCAGTAATCTGCAAGGCTAGTCTCGGTTTCCCCGACCGTTTCGACGCGATCCTCCGACCACCGGAAACCGCTTTCTACTTTTCGTTTCCGCCGCGCAGTATTTTGCAACGGTGCGCCTGCGACGTTCGTCGAAAACTGTCCATTTACGCTTTCCACGTGACCACCGTTTACCGTGCCATCGCGTAAAGTCTCGGGGCATGATGAGTTGCCTTGTCAACCTATTTTTTTCGTCCCGAACACATCCAGCGGAATCGAGACCGATTCGTAGGCGGTAAGACGATTGCGGTACCTTACTCATCGAATTTCGTACACGGTTTCGTCACCGTCACGCTGGCTGTAGCGAGCAACGGAACAGCAACATTTTAAAACTTGAACAAATTAATTTAATTTCTTACTTCGAGCGCCTTTTATAGCTTTTTTACGTTAAAACTCGGGCACAGGTTCCTTTTCCTTTTCGTATTAAAACTTTACAGTTTTTGTAATGCCCGTTTGTTTATGAATTTAAAATAATAAAAACTATATCTTTTACGGAATACATAAAAAAACGATGAGCGTTGATGCGCTAGTCCGGAGAAAATGCATTCGTTTTACCGATGGCAAAACTTGTTTCGTTAAAAATACTTCGATTGGTCGATATTTTCTTTGCGTAATAAATTGTTCACCGCTTGAAGCTTCGAAGTGATTAATAGTTAACATTTTTGTTTAATGCGATGCCGTGGCCAGAAATGTACATTACATATTTCCGGTGGAGGGAACGAGTTTAGGTTGGATTACGTATCATCACTTTTTCTTACAACTGTGTACGTGGTTTTACATTTTATAAAACTGAAAAGGCATAGTACGATTAGCATTTAATTATTTCCTTATATACAAATCAATAAAAATATAAAAAACATGTTTGGAAAAACATGAAAGTTAATTTGATAGCAATTCACAATAGTAAAAGTATAAACAAACGAAGATATTCGTGTTGATCGAACAACGCAGACGTATTATTAAAACTTTATTGGCGTATTAAAAAATAAATATTCATATAGTCGAGTGGCTTCGGTTCGAATTAAATCTTAGGTTCTGTCAAATCAATTTTAATTTTAATTAATAATAATCGCGTATAATGAAATAAATTATAATTTCAATAAGTTTTACGTACAATACAACCTTTTACCTATATCGAGAATCGTCTTACCGATCCCATTACCAAACCATTGTTTTCGTCGTTAATTATTTTTTACTAACCAATTAATTAATTATAATTAAAAAAAAAAAACAAATTAGTGGGCGGAAAGACGTGGCTGACCCTTGCGCCCTCCGGTTACGGCGTTGCTTCGATGTGTACATCTTATTTACAGACGAAACGAACGAAATATTCCCACTAAATCTGTTTTAAATTAGCTCGTGGATTATACACGCATATGAAACGTGATGAAGCGAAGGTAATAAATTTTAATAACGTCCTATTTCGCTCAATTACCCGTATTCTTGATTCATTTTAAACTTGGTTTTCGATCCATCGTAGTATTAGGCTTACAGTCTTAACTCTGGCAACATCCTCTCGTCAGTCGTTACCACCATGTTGTTCGACAACCGTCGTGAACTCACGGCAGTTAGCAAAAGTTTATCGCAACGATACGTTTTGTTTTCGTTTTTTTTATACATTCACGACACAATAACGAATTTTTCCGAAACTTACGACGTTTCGATGGTTTCGTTCGCTTTGGTTTTTACGCGCGTACGATCCTACGGCAACGTTGTAAAAACGTCGTGAAAAACGGAACGCGAGCGAATCGCTATCGACACACGGCAATCGAACGCGGAAGTCGCGCAAAGGTATAAAGGTTACGTTAACGCCAGCGAACGGTACAAAATGCTACCGAACAAATTCGTACGCTAATTCGGTTGAGATTCGGCCGCACCGTTCAGACTATTCGGTCGTGTTCGTTCTCCAGCGTTCGCCAACATTCGCTGGCCTTCGCTAATTCGGGATCTTCAAACTGACCAGCGTTTTCTTTGATCTTTCCGCCACCTGGTCGAACCGCTCCGAACGCGAACGAACGGTACAAATGGCCATTCGTTAGCGTTCGGCCTACCGTTCACACCTACGCGTTCGGTAAATTTTGTTACATCAAATTCGCGTTCGCGGCCTAATGTAAACGCACCTATAGCGCGCCGTCGTCGTCGGTGTCGAACTCCAAACACCGGTATCGCCGCGAGCCAATAGTACTTAACCGAGGCCGTTTACGGTGCGCTTCGAGTTAGTCGCAGCCCGAGGAACAATGTTTATTCGATTACGATAAACGTACCTCGGCCGCGCGCGCGTCTCCGACGTGTAAATAAACTATTTTCCTCGACGGCCCAAAGGTTCAATCTATTTTTAACACGTCGTTATCGCGCACGTAACTATATATAGTACACGCAAAGCCTACACATCGACTAGTCCGAACCGAATGGGCAACACAATATTCCGCATTGACTGCGATCGCTCGCGGCGCACGTATCGATAGGCTCGGGGTACGCGTGTCCGTGCGCAGAACTACACGCGTGCACGCACTTCGCGGGGCAACAACAATTGACCGTATCGCTGTTAAATGACGGCTTAATGTCGTGTTGACGTTACAACAACGCGTAATCAGGCCCTGAGCCGAGACGTCGGCACGGAACTCCGGTCGGTTACGTTGTGTAGACTTTCTCGGTCTTAGCATCACACGCGACGTGCCCGGTAAATATTCTCACGATACCGATTACGATTATTATTGCGAACGCGTTCCGATGTTTTTGTAACAACAGTTGAAAGTACGTATGAGTACGATTTATGTGCACAACAACGGTTGCGAAAGAAACAACGTATATTATTATTGAAATATTATCACACCGCTGCTAATGAACTGTCGGCAATGATTTCGAGAAAATTGCGAGTTTTTTTTTTTCTTTTTTTAAACACTGTTTTACCTAGATATTATGCGTTGTTCGAAAAACAAACGGACGTATTTGTTTTCTCGTTGAAACGTTATAGAATCACCGTCGAACGTACGCGATTGTTCAGCCGTAACGAAATATAAATTCGCGTCTCGAAGCGCAACAAACTGAATGCTTTGTTAACATCCTGTCTCCGTACAGTCATCGGAGCAGTACGCTCTGCACCGAACATATGTCTGGAAGTTGAATGTGTACGCCCGCCATTAGAAATTCGATCACGTCAACTAGCAGGAAAGTTTCTGCTAAAGCACATTTCTAATTCACATGATTCTATTTTTAATATGTTTCTTTCTTTGGCTTCCAGCTGGCGATATGTCACTAAAACTTTACCTATTCTAGCTTCCATAGCATCCTCTATTAGGCCCTTGACCCCTTCTGTTCTAAACCCGCAGAACCGTCTCCATTGTTTCGATTGTCCGTTTGAAGCCCTTTTAAACCTTTCCCGAGTGCATATTTTGAACCTATTTAAAGTTTTCAAAGACAATAGTACCAGGGTGAACATGCCCATATTTTCAGTTAATCAAATTTTTAATGATTTTATAGAATCAAATTTTCCTAACCATTGTTTGGTTTATACTGATGGATCAGTTTCAACCTTATCAGCAGGGTTTTCATTCTATATTCCTAATTCGATGATAAAATACTCCGATACCTTACCCCAATTTACGTGTTCTTTTACCACTGAATGTTATGCGATTATGGTAGCTCTTAATTATATTCAATTCTTAAACATTAAAAAATGTTTGATCATCTCGGATTCCCAGTCTGCTCTCTATGCCATTAATTCCATTTCGATCTCTGCTTCCAGTTCTCCTCTCATTCTAAATATAAAAGCATCCCTCTTCCATCTCCTCTTACAGGATTTTATAATCGAATTTTTATGGGTCCCCGGTCATGTCGGAATATCAGGCAACGAAGTAGCTGATACCCTCGCAACTTCTTCCAAATACAACACTTAGCCTCATATTTTAAAAATTCCTGCTACCGATCTTTTAAATTTACTAAAAACTAATATTAAACACGCTTGGCAAAATACGTGGTCATCTGTTGCCCCCGATTTTGCCGATTGGTACAGGTCCTTAACCCCAATAGTTCCTTCTCAGCCATGGTCCCTCAAACAACCATTGGTTAGGTCTCATATTTTTCGGTTTTCCAGACTCAGATTAGGACATAATCTCCTTCCCGCACATGCCTTGCACCTCGGCCTAAACGGCTCTCCCATGTGCATTCGTCACGTCGAGGAAGCTATTTGCGATTTTACGCATATCCTCGTCAATTGTCCATCACTCCATAGTTCCCGATAACAGTTACTTACTTTATTACGCAAGAATAATATCTTGTCAGTAGATGCACACATTATTCTAAACTCCTTTTCAAAGGCTATTGTTCTTATTATTTTAAATTTTATTCAGGATGCTGGAGTCTTAATTTGATCTTTATTTAGCTAATTCAACAAATGTATTTATTTATTTAGTTATTTATTAATTTATTAATTTTTTTTTTTTTCTTTGTCATTGTTTATCCCAATGAGCTGTAATTGTTGAGCCGTGGTAATTTTTTATAATTAGAAGCTAATAAAAAAAAAAAAAAACGAAATATACAATAAGCCGTCAGACATTCGAAACACGAGAGTTGGTCGACGTGTTGCACCGCGGGTAAACGGATTTCGGAAGTAGAAGAAAGATCGTGTGATTCCCTGCCGTTCGCGTGCAACAACAGTTTCGCAGCAGCCACCAACGTGAGCCGGTCCCTGCCGTTTTGCTACGCGCATCGAAACGTGTGAAACGTGCATCTGTCCGCCGCGTGCAAAACGGCCGACGAACGCGCGCATACCGCTGCGGGTACGCGCACGCGAATCGTTTTCGCTCGAACGTCGCATTCCGAGCCCGTCATTACCGGCGAATTCTTCGAGAGTTTCCGTCGACCCTCTCCGCATCCGGATGATATTACGCGTTTCCGTTCCGTTCCCGCGCGTCCGGACTCGATTTGAAAACGGTCACCGGTGTCTACCTCGGACGAATCGCTGCTGACGTGTTGCTGCTGCGGCGGAAGAGTTCTCGCGGAGCGGCGTGGCGACGGGGAGGGGCGGGGGAGATCGAAAGACGGTCGCCTCTCAGTTTTCATTTGGGGGGGGGGAGGAGGTACCACTGGGTGGTCGGGTAATCGTTTGCGTTCGTAATCAAGAATTTAAGTGTGAATAACATCGCGAAACGATATTTTGATATCGGTGTAAACACGGATGTCAGTATCCTGTAGCCACTGACTCGGTCAGAAAATTATTGAGTTCGCCACGCCACTGTCTATGACTCCTTTCACGCACACTTACACGACTGCCGTGTAAACGACGTTTTGCCACGACACAAAAAAATATGTTATGTATTTCATATAAACACGACATTTTTCGCCCGACGGTAGTACGTCGAGAGCCTTCGTGTATGCACGTTGTTTGATCTTAGCAATAAATTATTAGCGAGTACAGTCGTACGTAGACGTTTGAAAAAAACGAGAAGAGAAGAGGCAGGAGTACTTTTTATACTGTTTGAAGATTTAACGATTGACGAGGACAATTTTTTTTTTTTTTTTAACTATTTTACGATGAGAATGCAAACTTTTTCCGAAAACAGTACCCAAACAGTGAAAAGTGTAAATAAAAAGTAAACAAAAACCTACACTATGTAGAACGTACAACAAACGATAGACGACTAGTGTCGGTTAGATGTGTACAGATGCATATCTCACATAACCCCACTATTTGTTTGGACGACAACGACAGTCGGACGGTACAGTGGGAATCGTCGGGTACAAAAATCAAAAGCGCGACCGTCGTGCGTCGTTTACACGACCGCGACATTTATGGGGTAAGTATGAAAAGTCAAATACACTTTTAGACCTCGTCGGTTTTTTTTTTTTTCTCTATCACGGGAAACGCTGAGCTTCCGCGCTTGGACGTGATCCGCGGCCGATGTGTTGCGGCGTTTTAAAACGATTACCGTTCGGACGTAGCGCGAAGTCGAAGCTGCGGGGTGGTGCGATTTTCCCGCGCATTGCTAACGGTAACGTACGCGTTTAAAAATATCGTTATTTCGTCCACGGCGGTGTATCGATCCAGTGACGCCGGGATCTATAGAAAAAAAAATAGTAGTTCCATTCGTCTTAGTGACGCAGGAGACCCGTCTACCACTCATCCGCCCAAAGGACCGTTAACCAAAAGTTGTTCAACAATAGACGTTCAATAGATGTTTACGACGAACGTTTAAAAATAATAGTAATTCACATAAATCGTACGGTATTAATAATAATAATACTTGCCTAACTTTTTAGGAAAATAATTTCGAACAGAAACAATCGGTAGCGAACGCGTAATAATTTATGTTTTTTTTTTTTTGTCTCTGAGGATTTGTTTTGTTCAGCCTTCCTCTACTATTCTTATACGTATCATAGAACGTGAAGATAAGGATGGGTTTCTAATCGGGCAGGATGAGCAATTGTATAGAGTGACAATATTTAAGAAGTGGTAAAGTTTGTAGAGTTCTATTAAAATACATCATTCTTATAAAAAGAAAAATAGAAAATTTCTTATTTCGTATCTATAAAAAATGATGTAATGTTCACTCGATCGTCAAAACAATGTTGTTAATAATGGTGGTTCATAAAAATGATCAATGTACGTTTTCATAAAAATTATATGAATTTTGTGGACATCCATTGATATATTTCCAAAATAGATTAAATGATTAAAAGCGAGAAAAAAAGTTGTCTGAAAATTCAAATGGATCAAGGCACTATTATATTTAATGATTGAGACGGCAAATTTTAAGTACCCATAGCCGTATAAAAGTTAAATCCGCCTTTGTGTGGAAACGTCGATCTTCGAGAGTTCGAGCAGGTACACCAATGTGTCCACTTTCCTTCGGTTTATATCAAAATAAATTAAGTTAAAACAAATATTGATTATGCTGAATGTGTCTCGTTAAATGAAAATAATTTATTTAAATACATATACTATTTTTATTTTCTGGTTACGCATGGAGGAAAACGAAGCAATGCGAATCGCGATTCCACCTTACTATCTTTACTATCGATACATGTAATATAATACAATAATCGTCTAAAGACCAAAGTATAACACACGACACACGCATTCGTTGTTCATAATTTTCATTATTCTGCGTTAAATCATCCTTGTGTACACGCTATACGGTAAATGAATGTATTTTCTTTTAAACTGCGTTATCACTAGGACCCGGAACTTGATGACATAAAAATCTTTAAAAAATGCACACCAAAAAAGTATTAAAATGACATATAAACATCAAAAAATGATTCTAAAAATACCTAAAATGACTATGAAAAATTCTAAATATGTTTTTATTCAATTTAATTAAAGTTATATAAATACTTTTAAATAATAGAGGTGTTACACTGAACAATTAAAGTGTGTTTAATATTTTCAAATAAAAAAGATCGGCGATTGTCCGATAATAAAGTTTTATAAGTTGAAAAACTTCTTTTCACTTCCACAGATGTGATTGGCGCATGTTTAAAAAAAGTGATGTCATCTGCATTCAAATCTTCTGGCAAACCTTCTTTTGTCACTTTTTGTCCTTCCAATATTTTTGAAATAATCTGCATTATTATATAATCACTATTTTTGTCCAAAACAGTTTTTTAAATTTTTTTTTGAATTTCACGCCCAACTATATTTTGCGTTAGTTGAATTTTATTTTTTTCTTCTTCTACAACTTTTATAGCATCGGCAAGACATATTTTTGACGATTCTAATCTGGTTATTGAATGTGGTAGCGATCCAAAATTCGATTAAATGTAAACCAAGTTTAATTCTAAATTTGGATCGGCGATAAAATCAATAACTTTTTCAATTGAAGTCATATCATTTTTGTCCAGTTTCGTGATTGTATTTTTAACTGTACCAAAATTTTCACAATAATAAAAGGCTGCTTACCTTAACTATGTTCCCCATCTAGTTAGCACAGGTTGTGGGGGTAATGGAATATCAGGTGCTCTTTAAAAATGTGTACTCTCGAAGGAGCCTTCAAAAATATTTTTTTGCAGCTTGAAATAAGTTGATCGACTTAAATTCTAAAGTTCCCACAGCAACATTCGCTACATAGCGCCCATATCACATGATAGCACATATCAGTGACCGTAGTTTCATCCACAGTTCAGTAATTAATTGTTGAGTCCTACTTGTACTTTGTTGTTGTTTATTTTTCAGTTCAACTCCATGAATGTGTTTATTACGCGAAATATGTTGCTCGACTGTCAGTTTGTCGAACTTTGTCAGCCGCCACTTTTACTTCGTAAATTTTACAAAACAATACACAGCCAACGGTTGAAAAAACTTCTTTGCCAAAATGATTTACAAACGAATTCAACCGAGTGTTTTCCGACACTTTGAATTTAGGCATTTTTAATCAAAAATATTAATTATTTAAATCAAAGAGTCAGTCACAACAATCGAAAATCAATAAGATAAACACGTCCGTCGTTCACATTCACAATGCCACAGATTTGAATTGTGCTTACAAATACTTACTAATTACTTACTAAATATTGAAAAAAACTTTAAAATTAAAAAATTTCCGGCTGGCAAACTTTTTGGGATAATCGAGTAAATTTTGACTTACAAATTTAGGAATTGTGCCTACAAATACTTACTAATTACTTACTAAATATTGAAAAAAAAAACTTTAAAATTCAAATATGTTCCGGCTGACAAACTTTTTGGGATAATCGTGTAAATTTTGACTTACAGATTTGGGAATTGTGCTAACAAATACTTACTAATTACTTACTAAATATTGAAAAAAAAAAAAACTTAAAAATTAGAAAAATTCATAAAATGCACTAAAATTACTAAAAAATTACCTTATAACTAAGAATTACCGAAAAAATGCAATAAATGCAAAATAAAATTAGTACCATTGAGTTCTGCATGGCACAAGTCAAATTTCTATAAAGATGGGCTTTGAATACAAGCATTAGATAAAAAGATGCAAATGCATCAAGTTCCGGGCCCTAGTTATCACCAATGTTTAAATTCGAGTTGGTGTACTGTAACACTAGTACAATTATATTTTATAATAAAATAAAACAAAAATTACTAAACGGTTGTTAATCGTAAATTAATACTTAAACAAATAGTTTCTTTATATAAATAAATAAACTTGTCTATGGATTGAAAGAGGTTGAAAATATGAACATAAATGAACATTATAAAATAAATATTTATTTTGCTCTATGTATAATTATAAATTATATGAGTGAAAGGTTGGAAGGAAATAATTCATATGTTTTGAACTGCATGCAAGGTATAATTTTAAATGATAAGCCAAATATTAATTTTTATAACGACATAAATCAAACATATGGTTTTGTTGAGAATAATATTAAAACGGAAACTGTAATTTTAAACAGAATGTGTAAAAGCGTACACAAAGAAAGTAATTTGCAATCAAAAATCAATTTCGTTGCACAGAGTACTACAAAGCTGGATTTCCAACATTAGCGTGTTTTATTAAATTATTTATCACTATACCAACTAACTTCGCATAATGCGATAGAAGTTTTTCTTGTTTACGTAGACTGAAAACTTACATAAATAACAACAATGGAACAGGTCGAGATTATAACAGTCTTCGAATCTTACACTATTGAACGAAAAAGATCCCCTCGAATATATAAATATACAAAACTTCAGGGTCATCACTGAATAAAGAGGTCGTCGATTACTACTTCAGCGAATTAAATTATTTTCCACGGTTAAATACTTATTAATATTTTAAATCTATAAGAATTGTAATGACAAAAAGCTATTAAAAAGTATGCCTAACCTGCAGTTATGGTTTATAATTAAAGCTTTGTTGTAGGTATCACATAGTTAATCATATTTTGTTTAAATATATCACACGCTCATCGATGGTAAGTAACGACGTAAGTATCTATTTATGGTGTATACTCATATTACCGTGCACTGACCACCAATATAAACATAAATATTGTATTCGTTTAAGGTTAAAATAATGTTGTTGAGATTGTGCACTTGTAGTGACGAATTTAAAACAAAGTAAAACAGAGCTTAGGGAAATTGTCTGCAACCCTAAAAACATAGCCAAATTTACGTTACCACGTGGTATATATGTATATTCAAAATAACCTCGTTCGAATCGTAAGATCGCCCGTGCAAGGTTGGAGTCGGACCGAAATCGCAGACGAACCTACACCTCAGATGTGCACGCGTTGTGTCCGTTCGTCATAAAATCTTTTTCGAACAACGCTTCGTCTCTGGGCTCGTTAACCGTACCATGTACCGTATTTTAAATACCTAACGACAACAACGGTAATAATCATATTACGATGACTGAAACAATAATGCGATAGGATATTATTGTATCGAGCTGTACCGACGGGCGACTTCATCAATCAAAAACAGTGCTTATCGCCACGCGCAACGTACAAGTTCAACGCGCTGCAATCCTGTAATGCTCGTATACGTGTTCGTGGATTGATACGCTAGCGGAAGTGCTCGCGTAATTAAGCACGACCCATGATTCAAACTTCACAACAAGTACTGAGGTACCTTACAGTTAAGAAATCGATAATCGGTGTACCGTAAAACGTTTGCACCGGTATTAATTACCATACTGTACACTATGTGAATAATAATTAAAAATTATAAATTAATAATTGTTTTTCGCGTTCTATTAACGTTATCATTATTGGGTGTAATTTAAACGTCAAAACTTTGATAAAAAATAATCTAGTCAAATTGTACAACTTTATAATCGTGTTTAAATATATATATTTTTGCGTAACATTAAAAGCCTAAAAGAAAAAGATTATCAATTGTTCAAATCATACACATATCTTTTTATGTTTACTTGATATCACGTTTAAACTTGGTATACGAATGTCTTCTCGAGTATACCACGTTTATCTACTTTGTGACCAAATCATAACTATTATGGGGTGAATAAATTTTAGTTGATTATCGAAAAAAAAAAAACGTTCATCGTAAAACCGATACATTCCGCGTCACATAAAACCGAGTTAATTGTTTGGTACACAACCAAGTGCCGAGCACAAATTGTAATAATACGAGTATACCGTCCAGCGTATTATACGCACGTTTTGATAGCGGAAACCCTTTTACATTCGATGATGTGTATCGTCAAACGAACATTTGTAGTTGTTACCTAATTCCCAATGGCGACGCGAACACTGAACACCATTCAACCACAAACGATTCTAAACCCACCCTCCCACCACCACTTGAAATAGCTCATTATTCATTATGATAAACGGTTGACCGTACATGAAAATTCGGTTCGTGTAGATCATTTAAAATGTTAAGAGTACTTGATACTGACAATTTACTCGAAAAACGAGCAGTGTGATTTTGTTTCAAAAAACAATTTATTTGATACGAAAAACCAAATAAATAATTTCAGAAAAATACCTTTTTACAAAATTAATGACAGTGAATCTTTTTTTCTGAGTTTTATACTACGAACATCGATAAAAATAAAATGTAAAGTAAATATTATATAAGTTGTAACATCAAGAGTATCAATTCTAATTTCGATGAATTGATTTTATCTTTAGAAAATGATGTAAATAAAAAAAAAAATGAATGTAATTATGTTGATCAAAACATGATACGATTCCTTAATACATTGTAATTATGTTATTGATGGACGCCAAATAATTTTTATCGAGAATAAAAATAAACCAAAATAACCTTATATTTATTTTCGTAAAACATAATTTTAACATCGAATTTGCATTCATTTTTTTATTATTTACATCTTTAGAAAATGATGTAAATAATAAAAAAATGAATGTAATCGTACACGACTAGTCGTGTAGTTTTCGTTTCTGACAAATCCCGCGGTGTAGCCTGTCCGATTCTCCGTCGCAGGGCGCCGAACGAAAACGGTACCGTAAAACGCACGGGGCGAAACCCGTTCGACCAACATATTTTTAAACAACTTTTCACTAGCTAAATGATGTTGATGACGATGACATTCGAACCACGACTATGTTGGCTTATACGACTTGATTACGTTTTGTTGTTGTTAGTTTTTACAGTTTTTACAGATCTTCGGTAGCCTTTGTCTGCACTAAATACTCGTACTAAACAGTACTACTAAATAATACGTATCGGTAGCCGCGTACTAAATAAAATAATCGGACCGATATCAAATAAATGACCGTCATTATAACTATTATTATTATCGTACGTCACGTGCGTAACGCAAAATAAACGAATGAAATAAATCCTCCGGAACCGTATAGAAGTAGTCATATGCATGGTGTAATATGTTTTATAAATGGTTCTAAATTTGTACGTTTTGAAGTTTTAACGTCACGAAAACTGAAACCAACGATTAAAACAAATTTATTGTTCAGAGTTTATTAAAATAAAAACAGCTGGATTATAACAGATTCCAACGTATACGTTTGTGACTCGTAATTTTTAATTTTTTATTTTTTTTTTTAAATTAATATGTGTGTTTTGTAAATAAAAAATAATTTTTCTGAAAAATAATCTAAATATATATTTCGTTTTTATTTATGCCAATTTTTTTTTTCTTTCGCCACATTTATTTCCTTTGATAAATCATATTTCGCATAAATTTATTTATTTACGAAATAGTTTCGATGTTTCACATCTGCCAGACGTCCCGCGACAGCTCATTATTTGCACATTTGTAAAAGTATGACTCGTATCGACTATGTTCATCCGAAATATGTTGAAAGCTCTTGTTGATGTCTGCGTTTTATTTTATTTTTTTTTATTAAATCGTTAATAAATTTACATAGCACATTATTTGTAAAAAAATTTTAAAATTATCTGTTTCTTTTAAGCTGTGCTAACGTTAGAGGCAGAGCAATACATTTTTAATTATTTTACAGCAAATGAATAAAAAATGTATACTAAAATTGCTTGATAAACTTTTCTAACATTTATAAGAATAATTTAAATTTAACATTAATTTAAATAAAATAAATTTAATTCATTAAAAATATTTGACACTCTTACCAGATCCACGTTTGCATAAATTAATTTGTCATAATTAATAATATTATCAATCATACTCTTATTTATATTAGTTATAGAACGTATAACTTCATTAATAAGTTACCAACTTAATTACAGATTATAAGAAACTTCTTTCAATTTTTTTTCGTAAAATCTATTTTCTATTATTTTTCGTTCAAAAGACTCGTTCGTGTGAATCGCCAATGATGATGATCGTACTAAAACATAATTAGACTAACTGCATAGAATCGAGTAAAACATAGATTGTTAGACTTGTATATTCGAACTAACTAAATTAATTTGATTTTAATATTGAAATGATTGAATGTGTTTCGTGATTAAGTCATAACCTAATTACGATTAATAGAATTGTATCGGAATGTTAACCCGTCTATAACAACGGTCTACATGCAACCAAAATGAAATTGAATGAATAAACGAATTCAACGACTTTTTAAAATTTTTCTGATCGATTTGTTCACAAGTGGTTACCGTTTAATATATCCATTCGTTCCTGTACAACACGCCTCTATTTTATCGCGAAGGTAATGGTTTTAGACGGTAATGTAGTCGCCGTTTGAAGTCCGCCACTATCGTTTTCACGTATTATATTGTCTACTATTTAATTTACTTTTAATTTGTATTATACTACATTTATCATCGCTGTTTATTATTGTTTTTTTTTCTTTTCTTTTTTTATACGTTTAAATGATATTGTAAATTATTCGTTTCGTTTCTGGTCGAATAACTCAATAACTAACATAACACTTGGTGTACTATACCGCTGTATTAAATATTCTATTAATAAGAATTATTGTTGACCATAATCATTGCAATGAAACATGTCGTTAGTAAATTCCATGCGATTAATAACCATATTCGTCAAACAAAGAAGTTTATGCAACTTCGCGGTGCGGTGACTGTATCGACACTCTTTGTTCGCGAAGAAGTTTATTTTCCACACAATTTTTCTTTACGTTTTCTTCAATCGTTTTGCATAAAATACATACTAGTATAACGACGTTATCGCATGTTCTGTACAATATTTTTCTTTTATGTGCATTTCATCTGCTAAATGGTGGAGACGGTGTCGTGCTGCGTAGTTGCTATTGATGTCATTTCCAATGCGTATTGATACCCTTCATAACATGATCATCTGAAGGCTTATTATTTGCTGTTTAATAATTTACATACAGATATAAATATATATGTTATAAGGTTTTGACGTTTCTTTTTGAGTTCGATAAAATTATTATTATTAAATAACAAATTTTGTCATAACATTATCTAAACGTGCACTGCGAAATAAAAATGTCGTTTAAATCGATCGACGAAAACCATTTTATTTTCATTCGTTGAATACCGAGGAAATCGCCTATTTCGCAAACAATTATTAGAAACAACAAATAATCTTACAAAGAATAAAGTATTCATACTTTTTACTTCTTCCGTTATTAATTTTCTAATTTAGTTTATATTCCAAAATGTGTCACAACAATGACGAGCTTCGTATATCCGCCACGGTTTACTACGCTTAGGATATTTAACTAATTTTTCTTCGAGTCTGTTTTTATATGTCCACTTTAAACCACGGAATAAACTCCATGTTGAACATGTCTCATTCATTGTAATACTCTCGCCATTAGCATAGTTACGTTTAGAGGGTCGTAAAAAATGCATTCTTTGTTGTTTCTTAATCTTTTATTTTCCCGCTCAATGTAACTGAGGAGGGATCATAATATTTTTCAGAGCTAAATATCTTTTTTATCTTGTTCAAAACATAATCTTGCGATAATAGTCGCATCTCTGGACTATATCCGTATTCTTCATAGTATAAAATACGAGTATAAATCGTTAATTTCTAATTTTCAAAATCTATTTGTTTTTCTTATTTTAAATATAAACAGTATTTACGTATTATTTAACTACCCCAAATCAAATATTTATTTATTTAATTCTGCCAAAAATATTTTTAAAATAAAATAAATGAATATAAATATTTTATTGTAAAACAAATTATTCAAACATAAACTGCTATATACAATACAATATAATAAATTAAATTAAGTGTGATAAATCAAATATAATAAGGAAATATATTATTATTTATTAAATAACTCATGAAATTGTTCAGAAAAAAGTATATTTATTTATTTTTATTATTTTTTAATTCTTTTATTTATTTTTTTACGTTAACAATAAAGTACTATTTTAGAAATAATTTATATTTTTATAGAATTTTATGCTAAGCAAAATAGTCCCAATTAGTTTTAGTACAAAAAACAAAATATCGACTCATTTCAAGATTTAATGTATCTATTAATATTAATTATATTTATTTTATAAGGTTATTATAATTTACTTTGCTTATTCAGTTATAATTTATGCATTTTTTCTATTGCCTGTACAACTTTTGGAATACATTCATTTTTATGTATAATATTTCGTTTCGTAAAACATCTTGATAATCATCATTATCGAAACGAAAATAATACAATATTTCAGTAATGCAATTATGTCGTAGGTCGAAAAAGAACTATTGTTGTTACTTAATGACTGAAATTACTGGCATTTAAAAACCATAAAGTTATTCCGATAGTTTTGTTTGACGGCACATGCAGTCGACTATATATTATTATTATTAGTACGAAAATATATAGTGATTAGTAAGGTAATATTTTTAACGACTTTGTGGTTAATCACAATCGGTTAATTGTAAATGTATTCTAATGGAATGCCATATAGTATAATACCGTGTGTTGGCTGAAGTAAGATTGTCGAAAAGAACATCGCGTTTCACTCCATATAAAATATACATGGTGTTCATGGGAACACAGCAATTTACCGGTCTTACCACTTTGGAACGGTAATAATCTTCGAAGATGTTATGTGTAATTACGTACAACATAATGGTATTAATATTAAGCATTTATTGTTGCGGTTAGATTTGTAACAGATGGTAGATAAGTAGTGATTAAGTAATAAAATATGAAATGAAATTAGGTTTTTGCGCAATTCCATCGCAGCAATAATAAATATTTATCGATTATGCGTTTACTATTATGTTACGATGACTTGCTTTAATAATATTATAAACATTTTTGGTAGTACGTTGATTATATAAAGTTTTGAATGTGTTTTTTAGTGGTCTACAATACATATGTGAATGATGGATGTATTGATTTATCTGATGCAATTGTTGCCCAAAAGTCAAAAGTGATAGCACGATTAATGAAAGAGTCTTAAACTTTTATAGTCTAAGATGTTTTTTCAGATGGGCAACACTTAATTATCTGCTTCAATCAACCAACAAACCGTCAAGAAACTTACATATTTTTCGTATTTCATCTTAAAACTGTAATCGTTAATTAAATGAAAAAAAAAGAATAGTACAATCACCAAATATTTAATTTCGACTTAGCTGGTACAAACTATTTAATCATTTAACTCATAAATCTAATCGTAAAAGACAAACATGGAAATTTAAAGATTATTTAAAATTCGTATAGTTCTTCATTAATATATAAATGATATTGTTGATGATCGATCATGTATTTTGGGGATGATAAATATTCATCTAATCATCATATTTTCATTTCATATATGACTAAAATATTCAAAGTACCCAAATTATAATATTATGTTAATTTTTCTGAATATATTTCTGAATAATTAATACTAAATTAATTCTAGCAAAAAAATGAAAAAAAAATGAATAACCTCATGTTATTCTATAATATAATTAAAATGATAAGAAGATAAAGTTAGTGTTTTATTTAAACGAAATATTTGAAAACTACTAATATCAAATTCGTTTTGTGATAATTCGTTGTATAATAAATCAATACTAAAAAATATTTAAATATTTTCAATGATGAGATATTAAAATGAAGTACAAGACACTAACTAGTTACCTAAAGAATTACATTTTTAAAGCATACATTTTTCATTGTAATGTAAAAATTTACAAGAAATGTGTCATTGATCGTTTATGAGAGTTGGTAGAATACATTTTCAGCATTATTTTTTACCTTCACTTTTGTACAGTTAAGTATAAAGTATTATACGTATACAGAAAAGGTGTTTTAAATCCTTTTAAACCTGAATGATAAATCTTTAACTGCTATTTCTGCTATATTTTGCCTTAAGAGAATATTTTAAACGTGAATCCAAACAATTTATGTCTTTTATAACAAAACGTCAACCTTACCATTTAAGTTTTACTGTTTTATGGAATAAAAATTAATTTTTTACGAAATTAGTTAAATTTTATCCAATACTGGACTTACACTTCGTTTCCTTTAAAGATTTATTTATGTTACAATATAAATAATTAATCATATTTACTATATTTTATTTTAGTTTTTATATAAATATATGCATATTTGCCGCCTCCGTAAAATTAAATTTAAAAAAAGCGTTGAATTGCTCTTAACAGTGAAATGTTGTTATTGCATCTCAATCGCACAATATTATGTAGGTATATAATTAGAAAAGTATAAAAACTATATACAACTACACCTATACTTGTAAAACTAATAGTTTAAAAAGGTAAACAAGAATTATCTGTCACATTTTTTTTTTTTTTAATATTTTCCAGTATAAAATATTTTAATGCACTCAATTCAACACGTTCATATGAAGAATAGTGGTTTTTAAGAACTGCTTGGTTATTTATTTATCTGAAATTATACATTACCATTTACATATTGATTTTATTGTGACAGTTGTTAATATTTAACAGTTCACACGTTTGCACTGATGAAGTGAAAACACGGAGTCCAATTTATCTGAAGAATTACCATAAAAGCATACATATTATATATACGAGTAAATAAATATATGTATATGAGCTCTAAATAATCAACAATAAAATTAAATCGATTTTAAGCACTAATTAAAATAATAAAAATATATCCAGTTACATTTAAAACGTAACTAACACGTACCGTATATTAGTTATTTTTGTTATTCTGACATTAAAGAATAATCGGTTATTTTAATTTTTATTAGTTAATATATTATACGAACAATATGGTAGAAAGAATTAGATCGTAATGCAATGGTAGGTAAATTTAAACTGGAAATAATTTTGCTAGTTTACGTGCTATTCTAAAGAGAACGTACCGTAAAATAATCATACGGAATCGTATGTCTGTGATTTTAGAAAAATTAAATTTATCTTCAAGTCTTGGCAACCGCCAAAACCCGTGCCATTGGCCTATGTCCATTTGACATTTTATTTCCGCTTTGTGCCTCGAAAAAAAAAAAACCTTCATCTTCTTACGTTGATCCCGCGGTGTTTATAAGCTAACGTCAATACAGCTGTGTGTAGACAGCGGTAATCAACTGGCACTGCAAAATAAAAAAAAATAAAAAAAATACAGATCTCGTTAGATCTACTACTGTAAAGCAAACATTTTATGAAAGTTATTTCACGAGCGCTGCTAAACGTCCTATAGTTCGCGGCCGCGAAAACAAACAAATCAGTGCGGACAAAATAAACCGCGTGCTGTACAGGACAAAAACTGTAGAAGGACGAAAAAAATCCTGCTGCACTTCACCCTTCCGCGTTTCTCGACCGCGAAACGAAATCTACGTACAATTATTGCAACTTTAGTTAGGATTGCGTAACTGTTCTAGCCTCGGTAACAATGTACAGATTTTTTTCGCCGGCGAAATATTTTATATTTTGCATTCCCTTCCCTATAAATCGTAACTTAAACACGCCACTGTGATTTATGCCGCGGACGATTTATCGCATTGTTATGCGACAATTACGCGTTTGCGGTCGTACCGTACACGGAATATCACTTGATATGAATTATGATTACAATATTAAACGCAGAAACGTTTGGGATAGCTGCAGCCTGCGTAAAATGTTCGAATAATATTACTATTACTTTATTTATTTTTTTTCAAGTGTCCGTTCTAATATGTCTGATATTATTATATTCGTCCACGCCCGTCTCGGCATATTTTTTTGATGTTTTATCGTCGCACACATTCGTATTTGTCCGTTGCACGAGTGACTCCCGATAACATTATGATTTGTTATAACGCGGAACAACGGCGGCTCGGACTTTCAACAGTCGGACACAAGTTTTTCATTGAACCGTTGAACGCAACTTGATCGTTTCGGCGCGTACAATGAACCGTGTACATAATTATAAAACGTGCGGCCGAACACCGAGGACGAACCGATCATACGTCGATCGTTTATTTCCCTGCTCTCGCTGCGGTCCCGCGAGATCGCCAAGACGTTGCTCGATACCGCGGGGCGTGCAGATTTTCGCCGTACCACGGGAACCGCGGACGGCGGAGGATTGGAAACCGGAAAAACAGACGATCGGTACGATAACGGTTTATTTTTCGTCCCCCGATAATCGAAACGTGTAAATATTTAATTACGGTACATCGTCGCGATGGTTTAACGGTTTGGATAACACGTAACTCGTCACGAGCATATCACATTCTAGTCGGATCGAATCGCTTGCGCGCAGAGCGCACAGTCCTGGTAATATAATGTATAATTAAAATTAATTGCATTTCCATAACTCCGCCCCGTCGTATCGTATCGGATGTCGCGGCGGCCGCCGGACGCGTCCCTGATGTGACCCCGGAACAACACCGGAAACATAATATTATACGTACATTGCTCGGGTCCCGAACGCGTGGAATTTTCGAAATTTTTCTTCACCGGTATTTTGGTAAAAAATTTGTGCCACGATTTTCCGAATTTGATAGGATCTCGGTCGTCCCGTTATCGCACAAAAATAATGGGTGATGTGATTTTCAGACCCGCCCAAGGGAAATGTCAGTGTTTTCGAGTATTTTTTATTTTTTTTTTTTCAATGCCATATTTTAGTACGTATTCCGTATGAATTCGTGTGGCAGTTTTTAAAATTTGTACGTTTACCCTTAGGCGGTTAATGTATAAAGTTGAAAACCGCCGTCACTCCGGCTCCACCCCAAGGGAAATTTCAGTGTTTTCGATTTTTTTTTTTTTTCCAGTGCCATATATTAATACGTATCTAATTTGCACGAATTCGTATGACAGTTTTTAAAATTTTTACAATTAACCTTCGGCGGTTGATGCATAAGTTAAAAACCGCCATTGCCCCAATCCCGCCTCAAAGGAAATATTTTCGATTATTTCGCAATTGTATTTTCTGTGCGTCGCGTTCCGATTCGAAATAAATTAACATATTTTTAATTAAGTATGGTAACCTCCGGTGTGCTTCACCATAGGTCATTATCAATAATATTCCAACATCAATACATCATAGATAAAAATTTGGATAATCATTTGTTATAGTAAATTGCGCCGAACGATTCGTGTAACGTGTCGGACGAAGAACAACAAATGCCTGTGAGCCGTTCCGCTCAACATTTGGAAATTATTCTTACTCGCTCTTTTTTAATGAAATTTTAAAAATTATTCAACTTCAAACAAATATAAAATTGAATATAGTCGAAATTTTTAATTAAATTACAGATTATAAACAAGTATAAAAAACAAGAAACCATAATTGAAGAAAATATATGCAAATATTTATGTGAAAGGATAGACGTGTTTGAATTTGTAAAATATAATTTACTATAACTACAAAAAAGTTGTTACAAAGTAATTATGAGAGCATACTACTTGCGTCCGAAATTTTTATCAGTAGGTGAGTTGCGTCCCGCAAAAAAAGATTCAAAAAAGCCATAGCCTATTTGCGTCCCGGTATACCTTTTTTTATGGCCTAATTGCGTCCCGAAAATATCGATATAATCGATATAAAAATGTACATTGATGATACAAATTTAATTTTTAATAATAATGATATAAAAATGATTTTAATAAATTATCAGTTCAATTCTATTGCAATAATAATAATAATAATAATAATGATATAAAAATTCATGTACTACGTTTTGTTATGATAATCAAAATAATAATAATTGTAATAATAATAATAAATTATCAGTTCAATTCAATCGGAATAATAATAATATTAATAATACAATTCAAATATAGTATAGCACAAAATAATAAAAAAAATCATATGTTATGATAATAATTTTTAATAATAATAAGTAGTAATAATAAATTTCCATGTCATGGTAATACGTTATACTAGTATTGGTTATACGTTAGTATTGGTTGAAATTTAAATGAAATGTTCATTATAAAATTTATTGGTGAAATTTCGTTTTTTTTTTAAACTATAGATTTGTTTATTTAAGTATCTAATTTTAACTGTTTTTTTTTTCTATAATCTTTCTTTTTAGTATTAACGCTATTAATTAAGACATACGTATTAATCTGGAATGATTTTAAGACATCAATGAATTGGAAAATATGTGGATGACTAGAGTAAAAATATGAATTAAATTTCGAGTGAAAAGCTTCACGCATTTGTTGTTCTTAGTATACTATTTGAACATTTAGACCAAACATGAAGAGGGAATTTAGAATTTTCAGAAATATAGTTAGGTATCTAATATATAGTCTGTAAATTCTTCACAACCAGTTAGAGCAATGGTCATAAACTCAAACACAAACACATCACTCACCATTTCAGGAGGTAAAAAAGGTAGTCAAAAAAGCTCTTTAAAAATTTACCGATTTCTGTAGAAGTTCTGAAACCATTAGTTAAACCAATAGCTTCAATTTTTCGCCACCTATAGAAATTACATATTAATTAATTATTAAAGTAAAAAATTATTTATTATTAGTAATTTCATATTATACTAGTTTACAGTATTAAGTCATATCAGGATTGGGCCAAGTGACAGCGACATCCTTTAACTTTAGATTCTATCCAAGTTTTTTGAATTGCAGTATGTATTGAAAAGTCAGGAAATACAGTGTCTGGTGAAAATATAAACCCTCGCTTTGAACATTCTTCCCTTAGGTGCGTAAATTCTTCAATATATGTTTGAGTTTCTTAATCGGGAAGTAAAAAAAATGCTAATGGTATATAATGATCATTAATGAGTCCATGAATTGTAAACATTTGTAAAAAATGTTTGGCACAGTATTGAAACGTGCCATCGACGCAAATTGTTTTCAATGTTATTAACAAAATTAGAGTTTTATCACAAGAAAATAATGTGATATTATTTTGACGGTCATTGACTAGGAGAAAATTTTCATTTTCAGCTGTAAGTATAGGGTGCTCTTGTAATACGTTGTGTACATCTTCTATATTCATTAGAATTTTTGGTAGGATTGATCTACGAGCATTATAAATGTTTTTCGAAACTAAATTTACATCATTAACTGTACATTTAATAGCATCACCAGCACTAAGTTCTGCACAAATACTTTTCGATGATCTTGTGCTGAGATCCGATAGGCTTTTTCGTTTTGCAGAATTACTTAATTTTTGTCGATTGAGGTGAGTGATGTGGTCTGGAGTATAATATGGAGAATGTGAAGTAGGATTACTTATTACATTTTGATGAACATCTAGTTTCATATACCTTTTACATCTTTTATTCGTACACTTCCATCGAAAATTGTTATTGCTTAACATTTTATAATATCCGAACTTATAACCATCAATTATTTTAAAACCATTATTCACGACCAATTTAGAACTACACATTTTTTCTATAAAAGAATTCGTATTTTATTAATTTAACTTATTTTTTTTTTTAATTTGATGAGTGGTAATTGCACAACTAATAAGACAAATCAACCGAATCGTACTGAATAAAAGTAAAATGTAAAAATATAATGCGAGTAAAATACAAAAGATTATCGACGTAATTGCTATATGCCTATACTTATCGAATCTAACAACCAACAAGATGAATTATGTATACATGTTCCCATACCCAGTGCCGCAAAAACCGGGTGTGCAGAGTGTGCATTGCACACAGACCCTGTGGTCTCTTACTATATAATGGGGCCTCAAAAAGTCAAATGCGCAAAAATGTATAACGATAACGGGCCTCAAGATTTTGATTTGCACACGGGCCTCGAGTTGTTAATTGCGGCATTGCCCATACCTTCTTCACATAAAACAATACCCAAATAAGTTATTAATATAATATACTATCATAATGTACCTATCATAGATAAATTGTATCTACATTGTAACTTGTAAGTAACCAACGCACGCACTCACACACATGTATACAGTACAATTTATTAACTAACGATTTTAGTGACACGATACTATCGATTTTAATGATTTTAGAAGATAATATCGATAATAATTATATGGCTGACTTGCGTCCCCAAAACGGGACGCAATTTACCGGTCACATTTACTACCTGAAAAATATATCTTTTTTTGGGACGTGAGTAACATGCAGCCGTAATTAAATAAAAATCTTAATAATAAGTACCAATAGCTTTAACTAAACATTTTTCTAATTGCATTTAGTTATTTAAAAAAAAAAATAAATAAAAATTGACACGCGTGACATTTAAGTACAATACAACTTGCTATGGCCATACAACTCAATAATTTTTGTAACGTATTTACTTCAGTATAACGGTTATAGATTACATAAATAATGAACAGAAAAGATACAATTTAACTATATTAATTATTTTTACGAGTATATAGACTTAGGTAATACCAATTAAAATTAACTAAAATTAACCGTTTCGCGTTTAATTTTATCGATTATTAAAAATGCTCTGGCGCAACTGATCTAATTATACCTTTTTTTTATATCATAACAATTGACGAACATCATCTCTCTCTCTATCACTCTCTTAAATGCTATATGAAACATCTCCCAATCACATGTTGCCTTATAGTTTATAGTTTTTCAACGTATTCATAACGCTTTCCATTGTATTGTGCAACTATTCTCCTAAGCACATTTTAGAATGTTAAGCTTATACGATCTCGTTAACGAGTACAAACTTAATATAAAGTTCAACCCAGAGTCCAGATTTACAAACATACATTGACATTATTACTAGCTGCAATACATGACGTATGAATAGATAAATAATACTCATTCGTTAAATAATTGAATACATTTATTATTCAAATATAATTCAAGTCCACACACTCGTATCGGTTAATTATTGTGAGGTAAGTACAAAGTGAACGAAGCGTACGCGGATGCGTTTCACAATAAATAAAACACAACGTAGATTTAGAGTTGACATTTATTTACACTTAACAAATAGGGTTTAAGACTAACGGTTCCGCGTACGAAGTTCGTCAGCTTGTACAGTAACAAGGGAAAATGTGAAGCGCCCAGTAACTGTTCGGTTGTTCTAATTTTAATAAGATGACAACGCTTAGGTCGTGTTACGGTTTGATATGATTCGATCGCGTCTCCCTGACATTGATCGACGAGAGTCTGGTCAATTTCTGATACTGCTTACAACACATTTTATCATTTAATTATTATTAGTATTATTTATTTATTAATTTATCTTTCTCTTTTTTTTTTTTGTGACTCGCGTCTATCAAAACAAGGATATATCCTTAGTGGTAAACGTTGCAATGTAACTTTAAATATTAATATTATGTAAATAATTCCAAAACTGCTAAAAAAATATTCATTATTATTATTAATTATACTGCATATATACCACAGGTATTATATGTACATATGAGTATTCAGAGAACTTTGTGGATATTTAGATGTTATTCTACTTCATATTTATCGTTACAGTATTACGATCAACACATAAATTAAGTATTTTTGGACGGTGTTAACGTGCATAATATTTTAGATAATCGATAACATATATTATGAGTTATATACTCACAATAGTTATAAATAACAGTAGGCATCTTATTTGATCTTTTTAAGAGAGGCGAATCACGATGACACACAATTGACTTCCCACAATGGTATTCGATTACGTATGAAAAATAGTGCAGCGTAGACAATAATAATGTGCATTTTTGTAATCGAAAACACATTTATTAACTCAACGAATCGAGTGGTTCAGAACGTATCGTTAACGCATTCGAACAGTTGTCGAGTTAACATTTTTATCTATTACCTAAACCAATTTAAACCAATTCCAATGAATTGTAAACCGAACGTTTTAGCTACATATATTCATATATGTATACCTATATTCATTCACTCGAAGAAAAATCTCTTCCAACCTGACAATACAATAAACTTATTTAAACAAACACTCCATGGCGCACCTTCATCTCGGCATGGTATACGGAATAAATATTACTTTTTTGTAACTTTTTTTAAATTTCAAATTTTACTGACGTTTCTAGTACAAAAACGTTTCGCTATAATCGTATGGCAACGGTGATTTCACACCGAAACGTTTAACTAAATATTCGCATAGTTATCGTTCACATAACACTATCACGGTAAATCGTATTGATTTAAGTACTACCGTTTAAAAGCTTCAATACGGACTACGACTGTCATACACTAAAGTTTTGAAACCGTTTCAATGTGAATGCATAATAAAAATCATATTTAGTTGTGAAGTTTCGAGGTGTCCAAACAAATGAATGATTTTCCTAGAAATATTTTATAGTTTAAATTAATTTGCAATCGTCGAACTAGTCTACGTACGCAACAGCAGTATCGTTGACGTATATTACGAGTAATCCATTAAAGTGTCACAATTATTTATGTTTATCGTAAATTTTAAAACTCTTAGTAGCTGACCGACCACATTTCTAGAATCAAAAGTTGTGTTAACATGTGAAATGTGTACGAAATTAACCGTCGCATACTAATATATACGCTATCATACAATCGAATAAAAAACGGGAAAGGTGGCAATTGTTCGATGTTTATCGCGCGGTTTCATTTCAAACGGAATTCAATATCATTCCAATTTTTTTTTATTGAGAATAATGCTTCAACAACTAGGTCATTATCCTTGTTGTATGAACAACATATAATAAATGGAGACTCTAGTTATGATTTTAAGTTACATGATTACAGATTAAGTGACATTCCAATTATTATGTCGCACAATAATATGATCTTATGAAACTCCTGCGCTGTGGATATATCACCCACATCGGTATCAGGTGCTCAAATGCTCTTTTTTTTGCTTATAAAACAAAAATCTAATTTTTGTTCATAAATTCGTTTTGTGTAATTCAGTTTCTAAATAAGCCGATTATTATTATTATTATTTTTTTTTTTTTGTTGCTTCTTTCGGCATTCTATCATGTAAATACTTCATTTTAATGCTTTTATGCAATTGCCCAGCTATGTAATCTAAATACGTTTACTGTGCTATAATAATATAAAAATAAAAAATAAATGTAATTTAATTAATAAGAAATGTAAAAACACTTGGTTATGTAGGTACAGTTTTCAATGTGTCACACACTGAAAACACAGACTACGGTTATCGGGTTATATTTGTTTCTGTTTATCGGCTAAATTGTTAAATGTGTTAAACGTTCGGTTAATCGTTATATTGTCGTCGATAGCTATCCACCTGTAGTCGCTACATATAACGTAACATCGACCATTTTAACTACTAAAAAATTAAGGTTAATATGTTCTATCAAAAACAAGGGCTGGAAACAATTATGAAACATTAATATACTGTGTGGTGTTTCATCAAATATTGATTATTAGAACGCAGTTTTTATATACATTAAAAGCCAAAAAATTATACGCTAAAAACTATAAATATGCATAAATATATGCACTAAAATGTTAAAATATGCTCTCAAATTAAGCAAACAAAAAAAAAAAATCATTTATTTTTTGAACATTCAATTAAAATTATACATTAAGATACATCAGTATATTTAAAATTATGACTCCTTACTGTAAATACTTTTATTTCTATTTCTTTTCAAAATCAATTTGTAAGCAGCTATAAGAAAAAAAATAATCAATAATCATCAAAAATGAACAGTAAAAGAAAATTTCTAATCTAAATGTGAATCGCATTGTGTAACCATCATCTTAACTATATTTTTAAAAACACATCGACCGACGGTTGTCAATTAAAACATTTTTATTTCCTGAAAATAACCTTTCTACGTCGACAGAAGTAAAAGGTGGTGCGTATTAAAAAAAAAAATAAACAATTTAACTTGATGATAAATCTTTATCGATTTCGTTTGATTCAGTTTCACCATTTGAAATTTTTAATATTTTAATAAGTGTATTGTAACTAATATAAATATGTCGTTTTTTGATAATACTTTTCTATATTTTTTATATAAACAAATTTATACCTTACATTAAAATACCTATTAAATGTTTCAAAAGTGTAAAAATTAAAATTAAAATAAATTTAAATATGCACGGATATACGTATATAATATGAAATATGCAATTAAAAACATAAAATAAGCACTTAAATAAAATGGGTAAATGTCAATATATATATTGACATTTACCCATATTATGCAGAAATATGCATTGGAAAAGTTTAATTGTTTAAACCGTCATGTCATGAGACAAATGTGCTAACTTAACATATCATACGACCAATCAGAATAGGTATATAAATGCATATAAATTCGCGCTTTATTGATAATCATGGGTTTTATTTAAACGAAATAAATGTGAATGTGGAGTGTTAGTTTTCAATGCACAAAAACATTTCGACTGCAAATAGAGTACGTTTCATTACTGATAATTTAACCATATACACATACTGATTTGTGCTATAAAATCCAAGCCCTAGTAATCATTGATTGCTATAATTCGAAATTTTCTACTCAGAGTACAGTTCCGATATGTACTGTTCCGTTCGTCAGCCGTTTATTGTTCATACGCTCACGGTGTCACGTCGAACGCGAATCCGTAAGATTAACCGCAGAGCATTTTACTCAACAACGGACGGTAACATTTTCGGAGAATATTACACAATGTACGGTTTCCAATTGTCCGGGTAATGTACATTATTCGCGGACTCGAACGACACACTTTAGAATAATTATCGTATAAAACAGTGCACGATATTGAACCGAGAACCTAATTATCGACCAATTAGTATAATGCCTACGTGCGTATGATTGTGATCCGTCGTCATTGTCATCGGATGCATACTCGAGCTTATTGATCTTTTACGTGAGCGCTATTGTTTTCCTCTTGTTAAAATACAATCATATCATTTCCTTCGTTTCAGCCGATCGAGACGCATTGAAATCGGAAAGCCGTGCAGATTATGCAAACAACAATGACGGACTTCTGCGTCTCGTCCATAGGAATACACGTTTTTATTTTCCGCCGATATCATATTAATTATTATCATACGCAAAACACACATAAGCAGTACCCGTGTCATAACCGTACGCTTTACAACCACGTCGACTGCACTGTTTAACGATCGGGTTTTTAAAATTCAACTGCGTAAGTACCACTTCCATTGGTTTTAGGTGAAATTTAACAGTTAGACGAAACCGCAGATGATCTTTAAAACTCAAGAACATTAATAAATCATTGCGATCGAAAAATCATTAGATAAAATTACGTAGAACACATACATGTTAAAAAATGCTCTTTAATAATTAATAATAGACGAGAATGAATTATAATCGAGTTGCGTTAACTATGTTACAATTTCAAGTGTTAACGATCGTTGTATTATAATTATTATAACTATGATTATAATCATTCATCAGTAATATCGATTTAAATCCCATCAAAAAACCATATTATTAAACACTTTTTTTAATTTTTTGCTCGATTTGGAAAAAATACGAACATTATGATCTAAATAATTTTACAATAAAATATTTATTAAAATGATGATTAACACATTTCGTAATCGTTATAATCTAAACGTAAATTAAATAAAAATTCTGAATTTTTAACATTAATTAGAATCACATTATTATGATATATGATCGGTTATTCTAGTATAAAAATTACCAACTTCATTTAATAAAACTGAAAACAATAAATAGCTATTTTGAATCTGTTTAGATATTATATACAGCGAAACCTCTAAATAGCGGACACTCTCGGTCACCAAAATCTTTTTCGTTATTCGGGTATACATATAGGTATGTATGTATGTATGTATGTATAATGTTATTACTTATTATTTATTATAAATTATTACATTTTTATACTTTTACAAATTATTATTGATTATTATTATTTAAAGTATATTTTTATAATCAAAATCAAAATAATGTACAAACATGTATTTTAAATTATTTTTTATTTGAAAAAATCGACGAGCTTTGTTTGTTTATAATTACACCGTCTCTGTGCAATCTCATTAGAAATATCATCGAAGGTATTGAATGGATTCAAAATCTGGACATTAAATTATAGGCGACTGCCAAAAATATATATAGTCATATACATTGTTGTTATTGTTATTGTAATGCATATTCTTATTGTTACACTTATTGTCTTGCTGATATAGCTGTTATTAATGTTCTATTCTATTAATTGTTACCATAAATATTATTACTTGTTTTCTTTTTCTTACCATACGAATAAATAAAAGTAATATCATTCGCTATTATAATAGCAGAAGTAAAAATAGAACTGCTCTTTACTTCTATTGACAAAATAAAAGGACTTATGCTCTTTACAGCAGACAAAACATCCTGTAAACCTATTATTTGATATTTTGAAGTTTCTGCTTCTTCAGGCTCATATTCATACTTCATTTTCGGGCTCATCGGGCTCATCAGGATTATTGGTGCTCGTTAGATTGGTGTCGTGAATAAAAATGATTTTGTCTAATTCAAAATATGTCTATACTTCAACACTGCTGTCGATCAGTGTGATGAGAGCTAAAACTTCTCCATCTATTACCGATTATTTTCCAATAACATTCTACCCATTCTCTCGTCCCATAACGAGTTTTTTATCGTAATAACATTATTACGAAAGTCCATATGAATTCAACTACGTATTATTTTCAAATAAAGATTAAAATAATGTCGGAGAGTCCATTATTCGAAGGTTTTCCTCTTGAAAATAAGTGAAAATGTCCCCGTTCGTCAAAATCGTCCACTATTGGGAGGAATCTGTTAATAAAGATTTCAGTGTATTTGGCACAAATTAGCTAACCTAACGATTTTTTTTACAAGAAAAACGTATTGTTGATGTAAATCAGTATATACCTACATACTTTTTATGTACTATTTTTATGAGTTAAAATAGTTCTTTTACAGAAATTTTGTTATTTTGACGCTAAGGTAATTTTAAAATGGTTGTACCCTCTAAAAGTGGGCTCATTTGTTGTTTTGTTATTGTTACTATTGATCCAATCACAGATATATTCGCTGATTAGTTATTACATTGTTAACCGAGTAAAGTTTTGATATTTAAATTTAACAATTTTATACATCATCACATGAAAAAAGTATTTTGTTTATTTATGTAGGTAGCTAATTGCTACAATAATTTCAACAATTATTGTGTACATTTTATTTCGTCGAAATAATAACGATTCCCATTATCATAAACATTAAACTTTATAGGGCACTCAAAATGTAAATTGCATACTTATGTCTATTATGCAGTAAGATAATTTTATTACATGGAATATATTATATGAAACCAACATAATACACGCAAATTATTCTATTATTTATTTATTTTTATTTTTTTTTCTGAACGTGGTTTAGTATTATGATATTTGCTGTCAATTTAGAACCGGTTTTAATTATATACAGCAACACAATTTGATTGTAATAAAAATGGGTTTTTTTTTTCTTTGCTTCGATTTTATAGTCTGTAAACTAAACGGCGTTGATGAGTAGTACCTGATTCAATTATGAGCGTGTAATCGAAATAATAACGTCCAGTGGAGTAGATCAAGATAACGATGAGTCCGGACCGCGTTGAAAATTATTGTTATACAACCATAACATTTGAAAACACAATATTTCACATCGTAGATGTAAATACGAGTATTACATATAAGCTATTCCAATTGTACACGAAAAAAATAAACATGTTCGTACGTTGATCGCAAATAACGTTGCACGCTGTATACGTATCGGTGTCTAAATACGTTATAATTAATTCCTATGCGATGCGTCTGAGGAAAAATAAATAATAGTCCCAGACGATCGTTATTAATGTTTCTTTAGGACCGCGTGCAATGATCGATAAATAAGTTTTTCTCTTTTAAATCTATATTAAATTTGAATTGTTAATACGAGTTACGTAAGTTGATATATGTAGCACACACACTCGCACGCATTCTTATATTATCTAAAATCTACACGTTACCTTGTACAGCGGTATTAGATTATTGCCGCTGTTTGGTGTGCCGTTTTAATAATGTCACCAGAGTGATTAATCAAAATATACGAGGTATAACCGCGGCACGGGTAATATGTCAATCGTGTTACGGTCAATCGACTTAAAAATCACGTACACACGCATACGCGCACACAAACACACACACGTAGTCCGGTACGTACTTGCATACCTTTCTCTTTTAAAGAGTTCAACTATCTGTCTGGACGTTCGACGTCGCACAATGTTACAAACATTAATCATAATATACTCGTATATTTTCATATTACTATAGAGCCAGTCGCGTACGCGCAGAACGAATATTACACGGTCGGTTCAAACATTTGTTCCGAAATAAATTAAGAGCCCTATTGTGTGCGCGACCGAATGTTTTTCGTATTTCGTTTGGTTTGAACGAATAAACAGAAACAGTCGTAGGACGTTTAATCGTACGTTGTTGCCTCGACGAACGAGAAAATCGTAAAAACATCGTTATTTCACCGTCTCGTCAGCGCACGTGAGTGTATCGTTACGGTACGGGCAAGGCCGACGAGAGCTTTTGAGGGCTCCGAGGCTGATCGGTTCCCTTACGCTTTTTTGGCCAAGATGTACATACTACTCGCACATATTTTAGTACAATAAAATTATTGAAATTTGCATCTCACGCTACGGCGAATGAGATTATAAAATTATTTTGAATAAAAAGCTGAGACGACGGGCCCTTTTGGAGGTACGGGCCCCGGAGCTCTAGCCCTCACTGACCCACCCTCTCGTCGACCTTGTGCACGGATGTGCACGGATTCCGTCTTCGAGAAGCACGGCACACGTGACAACTGGGAAAAACGCGTATCGTACGACATCATAATAGTGTTCGTACACATTCGCTCCGTGACGAAATCATCTGTGTACAAATGTGTAACACAATAATAATTACGGTACGTGGTTTGTGTTCGCGCCCAAAGAGCCGGAAAACTGGTTTTGTTATTATTGTGATTTTAAACGTTTCGTCGGTTGTCGCTGCTTTGGCGGTACTACGCGTGTGATAGTACGTAATGATATGTAGAACGATTTTTCGGGTTAACTCCTGTACAGGCTCGCGGTGTAATTGTGTAATACCGAAAACATCTATTGAAGTGTCGGTAACTCGGACGACGTGACGTGACCGCGTAATATTTGTACAGACGAAAAATATTATCAAAACAAAAACTCCCATTCAACACCCACGCGTTCGGAGCCGTAATGTAAAGAGTAACGTTTTAATTTCATTACGTCATTCAACATCGTCCGTTGAACGTGTGGAAGGGAAAAAACCGAGACTTGGTATGCGCGCGCAGATAACGATATTTTATCGTGTAAAAAAAAAAAAAAAAATATTTATAATTTTCAGAGAGATAGGAAAACGTTGTGTACGCCATGTGTGTGCAGGGATGTAATCATTAGTACCGCGTGGCGAGGGAAACCTCACAAAACGGAATAAATTAAGAAAAAAAGAACAAGATTCTCGACGATAAAAATAAAGTTTTATCCGGAAACTAATGCAATTATAAAACTCATAATATATGCTTCACGCGTGAACGTTTTTTAAGGAATGGTATTCTCTCCAACGGTGCGCGCGAATCGTTTCAGAAGAAATCGTCGGTACCTCCACTTTTGTCGGGGACCCCACCAGTGGATAAAACGTTGTAAACTATGTATTATGTATTATTACCCTTGTTTACGTACAAGTTTCTAACAGTTTTTTACAATTCACTTGAATATCGCTCAATTAATAACTGGGCCAACGTTTCAACTAAAATTAGATTCTTGAACGTTTTTAGACGTTTAACTTTTATTTGTATGAGAACAGCAATTCCATTTTTAAATAATGCTTCGAAACGCTTAATTTTTATTTGGAAAATGGTAATATTTTGTTATTTTGTTGTTATGAACATCAATAATATAATTACGTTTATGATAGGTTGAACCTAATCCAAACCGAAACATTCGAACATTTTATCGATCTTCAAACCTGTTTTTATGAGTATTAGAATATATCTTGACTAATGCATTCTCGTATAATACATTTTTGGGAAATATCACATTTACATTGACAAATGCAGTTTCCTCTTGATTAGAACGTGACGTTACACTGCAGTGTAGTTTTTTGTGTCTGAATTATTTGGTGAATAATACAGAACTCCTTCTGTGTCCAGTTAACATAAATAACTGCAATAATCAATTGAAACGTAACTTACAGTTTTTTTTAAATTTTAAGATACTATAGTATTACTTTAGTAATTTATAAAATCGTCGATGAGATCGCTACACTGAGTGGACCACTTATTTCTTATCACAATTCTTCGTATCCGAGCTGGTGGAATTTTTTAGACTTGAAGCAAGCTCAAAACTAAGAGATTAGAATCCTCTTGAATCAGCGGAGAGCAACATTTTTTAACTCATCGTGTTTGTTGTTACTCGATTTTCGTGTTGTCACAAATTATAAAACTCGTAAATCTTAATTTATTAATTTTGTTTTACATTTAAATTTGAACATTAAATAATTTTCTGTTATGTTGTGTGTATAAGATCAAAATTCTAATTTCAATTTTTTTTTTTTGTAATAAAAAAAAAATTATTACATTATAAATTGACATATTGTTTTACATGTAAGAAACTAAAATAATATTGTGTTATAATAAATATTACAAGAAAAAAACACCGTAAAAATTATTTTTATACATTATTATCCACATGATGGCGAATGTAATTTAAGAAAAATAATATAAATTTTATTGTAAACACCTGATGTTTTGCAATTTTATTTTCGAAATTATTAATAACTCTATACTTTGTTTAGAAAAACGTTTTTTATCTTCAATTTTTGGACCAAACCTTACAGTCTCAATACTTCGGACTACCGTGTATATATATATATATATATATATATATATATATATGTGTATGTTTGCAGTGGCGTAAACTGGGGGTCACACGGGTTCGCACTTGCGATCCTTGAAAATATCATAGGGTCGCAAGAGTATTTTTTTGCTACTTCAAAAATTCACGATTTCAGTTAAATTAACTAATTTATATTTTGAGAACCAATGTTTAACCCTTTCAGACCCATATTAATTTCTTATGGAGTTAAAAAAAATTGTATGGCATATTTATTTTACTATGGACTATAACAAGAATAAAATATTTTTGAAAAAATGTATCTAAATCCTGTTATTTAAAATATAAATTTTATGAAATAAAAGAATTGTTTTTTTTTTATGTTTCATTTATTGTTTAAGAAAATTATACATATTTTATTGACAGTAAGTAATTATATACTCTATTTATAGGTGTATATACATAATATATACCAATTACCAGTGGCGGATCCACGGTGGGGGGGTTTAAAATTCCCTTTCCCCCAAAAAACACGAAATATATATATATATATTAAAAATCAATAATTTTATGAATTAAGAAAAAGAGTCAAAGTATATACATTTTCTTTTTATTCGTACAACAAGTAAGTGGTCATAGATTTAAATTAATGTATTATACTACTGACTATTATTTTAGTTCAATTATTTTATGCACTTAAATATAATTTTACAATTAAATTACACATTTTTTAAATTTTTAAATTTAATTCAATTGTTATCTGCCGATTATTTTGATGTCGGCGCGCGTATAGGTTTTATATATTTTTACTTATACTCCTTTTTGATATTCCGATTAAATCTGGTAATGTAGATACAAAATTCGTCAATCATAATAGAAACTAATCACAACAGAAGTTTCACGTGTCACGATAATATATAATAGCATAGATATTTTCTACCGCAAAGTAATTTGGGTTTTACACAAAATATAAGTGTATAATAAATTAGTATATGAATAACAATTGTTTAGTATATGTATAATTTATTATATTATTGATATATTATACATAATTACTATTATGGTACTAATATTATACATTTGTTAAATTTAATTTTTAAATGTAAGAAGCCCCCCACAATTCTGTCCAACCTAGAAACTGATTGCAACCCTAACAATATAGCCCAATTTACGCCACTTTGTGTGTGTGTGTGTATATATATTAACACGTATATTTTAATGTACTTAAATGTAAGCTGATTACATACAAATATAATGTAAAACTTTATACTGTATAATATCTGATGTCTGCATAGCGAATTATTAGATGTTGAAATTGTATTAGGTACTAGTAATCTGATATGTTAATGAAAACACATTGTAGATTACATATTTTTGTATGAAAGCAATATTTTATAGCGAGACAGAAAGCAAACAAATAAAAATAAAGTATTAACGAACCAATCACTACGATTTATTCAATCGCGATCGTTTTTGCACATTCATCATTGCACCAAGTAAGTATCTAGTTGCGCCCATATGTTTAGACGTGTAAAGTGATGATATAAAATACGTACCTCATGCAAGAATAAAATATAAAAAAAAATACGTAATAATAATATTTAAATAACTTTAGACGAACGATAATAACCGAGAAGGAATGCATTTCATAAACGGAAGCCGCCACACAGTGGGATTAAATCAAATCTAGGACGCTAAAATTCAAATTATATTCTTTACATATTATTTACAATAAATACACATTATTATGATCCCATATATTTTTATCTCATCGTTGTTATTCCAATTTCAATTACGGTCAAAATTGCATGGCAAATGACGCGCAACCGTTGTCGAATGGTATTAAGAATTACAAGATATGCAAGATATGCTTAGTTATCGTTTTGTTGTATCATCACTAAAATGTGGATGGTGCCTAACATTTAATTTAGTTTGATTATTCTTATAAAATAAATAAATGGTCAGCAAACTCACGCACACATACCACCTTCAGGAAATGCTGACCAGATAGATGGCAATAGAATAAAACGCCGCCGGAAGGACGTGATAGGGGTTCGTTCTACTGCCATCGATGCGGAGGACGGAACGCTGCCCGATTTACTAAGTGAAGTGATCGGTGCTTCTTTTGTTTTTTGTATTAATAATTTATTTCATTTGTCTTTAATTAAAAGATTTTAAATATAACTAAAAAAGGTGTTTATATTTAATAATTTTTCTATTTTGAGTATTTTGCGTGAGTCTATGAAAAAGTTGGTACACTTACAGAAAGGTTATTAAAACTATATTGTATTTCAAACCTCAATCCAGTGCTAGATCTTATTCTTTGTCAGTTTGAGGGGAGAATACAATATTGTTTAGGTGAAGATTAACTCACGCTCGAAACATCCAGTGCTAGATCTTTTTCTTTGTCAGATGTTTCGAGTGTAAAATAACTTTAGAGCCGTAAGGGAAAGTAAGCCTTTTAAAGAACCTGTTTTCGACTATCCTATAAAGCAGTGCTAGATCGTCTTCTTTGTCACTGAATAAGGTAGTCGTCCAGGCCAATTATTAAGTTTTTCTTCACGTGCTTGTTTGACGGTTAGATTGTCCAGCAACCGACAAATACTTTGTTTTGGTGTTGTTATACGTCAAGCCTTTGCGTGGCGTATACGACAGTTTTAATATTCGTCGTGAAGTTAAAAGCTATTGATTTGAAAGTTCTTACTGTTTTAGTAGATTATTTCGATATATTATTATTCATTATTTCATCAACATGGACAATAATAATGTATCATGTAAAATTTTAAACTTAACTACACATCCCATTAAAACAATCGAGGAAAAACATTTAAAGTTGAGGTATAAAATATGAAATTAATATTATAGTATAAGATGCTGAGATTTTATTTTTATACTTTTTGCGTATCGATCCTGTTCGATATAGTTTAAATAATTGTACTCTGTGATAGATTGAAGTTCCCGAATCCAGAATAATCAATGTTCATGTATATAAACTATTTGAAAGTTTAAGAAAAAATTATAGTGCAGGGGTGGCCAAACATTAAAGACTTATTATCGACTTCTGAGTTTTTCTAGGTTGTTATGATCGACCTAAAAAAAAAAAAAAAATTGTTTGTAACTAACAAAAATGTATTTTATATACATCCATGTTATACTTCCTTTATTTATTTGGTTTAAAATATTAATAAGTAATAATAACTTTAATTTAATAATTTTACATAACACGTATTTTAATAAATATTTTATCAATTTATACGAAGCGATAAATATTATTATTTCAATACAGAATATGCATTAGAATATGTACAACATATCTACATAGCTTTTCGATTTCAATGTATAATTTCGTTTTTCATAGTTATTTAATACTATATATTATTACCATATAGGTATATTCTTTATTAGTAGTTATTATTTGTAGATTAAACAAAGATATAAAAATGTATAGAAAATAAATAAATATTTTAACTCTATTCTAAAAGAATTCGAAAAAATTTGAAAGGAAGTCGCGATCGACTCGAACTCATGTCACGATCGACCTTTTGGCCACCCCTGTTATAGTGGGTTAAGCATATAATATCGGTTTAACGTAAAAAAGTAATTTTTTCATAAATAAAAATTAATCCACTGACATATCAATTTTGACGTGATAGAATTGATTTCGTCACATTGTGCGCCGCCACCATGTGATGCTCATCCGCGTCTGCTCTTTATCTTTGAGTTTTTTATTTTTTTTTATTATTATATAATAATATATTAATATTAATAATTATTATTATTCAACACACTGTTGCAATAAAACTGCGTCATTGTTTCGACAGGGACGCATCGCACGAACCAGATGAATCGCATTTCATCCGTTTACCGAGCTCGCGCAGGACACACAGGTATTATTTTTATTATAATTATTATTATTATTATTATTGTTTTGCGCTACGACGTCTGCTATTTTTGACGTATACTTTCAATTATTTCGTTTTCTGTCTCTACATCAATACGTGTGTTATGTATATGAATTAATCCGCAACGTCTTTGTATGTACATATATATGTAAATACGATACGACCAAGATAAATTATTGTAAAAACCGATCAAATTGATTTATAAAAAAAACACGTTGAAATAAATTTCGAAATCGAACAAAAATTCGACCTCGCTTTATTGGGTCAACTATCTTATTCGAGTATAATTAAAACTAATTGGTATTTTATGTGCAATACAGCAATAATAAGAGCAGAAGGAATAAGACATTAAATCAGGTACATTTACGAATAAATAAAAAGTGCTTTGTACACTTTGGTTAAATCTAATTCGTGCTTCAAAATAAAATCATATAATTATTATTCAGGAGGCACTAATTTGTCACGTTTAGTTCAAATTTTTCTGTCAACAAATGTTTACGTCCGTGTTTCCACATTTTTAGCGATTGGTTAAACCGTTTAATGTTTATATCACCTTAGAACGTATCATGTATCTCGGTTATATTTGACGTTAAGATTAATTTGTACCAAGCTAACATATAGATTATGTTGATTTATGATTGAAATTATCCAATCGTAAAAATACTGTTATTTTTTAATATTGACTGTTTAAAATCCTTATTTTTGAATTGAACGCGATTTCTTAATGCTATTAATTATATTAAACTCTTTTTTCCAAACCATTTTCTTTATTTTTAACATGCAACACGGAAATAATTCAGTGTTTTTGAAAATGAAACATTTTTCAGACTTTTTTAAAAAATAGCCATAAAATGTGATCTTAATATTTATTAATTATTCTTAAATTCATAATTAAACTATTTTTACATTTTACATTCACATATATTTTTAATCTTCTTTCACTCATTTTCCATAAAATACTATTTTCTATCGTAAACATCGAACTGTAACATAAAAACTAAGTGGTTATATTTGAAACTCAAAAATATTGAGAAAATGAAAAAAAAAATCAATATTACATTTTCTTATAAACCTTCCAGTTCAGGGTACTTTTTTAAGATTTCGTGGTTTTTACCACTTCTTGAAGTGTGTAACCGTTGTGACAAGAAGATTGCAATACTGTATAATTACAATGGTAACGAGTACAATCATATTCCTTTCAAAGCTATTATTGATGCTGGTTCGTGAGTTATGCAAGAAACGAGAGTGCGCTTGTGATTGGATACAAACAAGAATGTCTTCAGAGGGTCGTAATCAATGAAATTTCCACGAAACTGGATTCATATTTCCCCCCACGTAATAAGTAATTGCAATAATGTTAAAAGATCGATTGTGATGGGTAAATATTCGATATTAACCGAGTATTTACTTGACAACTCGGGTAATAATACATTTTTCTCGTACGAAGTGAAATAATTTCATATATCGATCTCGATGATCAACGGTCATACTGTATTTTAAACGGTCTGACAATGAATAATCGAGATTAAAATACCAAATACAGATTTTGATACGTTTTATAGACGTGAGCTTATGCTGCATGTCCACAAGTAATTAAAACAAAGAAGGATACAAATATAGGCAAACTGAATACAAAATTAACTAACGAGTATATATGTCAAAAAATGGATTATAGAAAAAATAATTTATGTATGTAAGAAAAAATTAATTTAAAAATATCCACTGTATCAGTTAAAAGTATAACATTGTGATGTTGAACGAGTACTGTGAAATAAATGGATATTTCTTATAAAGTTATCGTATATGTACGGACAAATTCTCCTTATCCTAAACGTCTATACCCGGTATATAATTATGGTCCTAACACTGCAAGTCCACAATAACTGAAAAATATTTATCATTCTTATTTCAATATTTTTCATATCCTATCTCATTTTTACCTGATACTCTTCCTGTTATACAAGTACTTAATGTATTTTTAGAGTTAGTATAAGTTGCATAATGTAACAAAAAAAAAATATATCGTATTCACAACGAAATTCATTCAAAAATTTAACTAAACATTTTATTTTCTTATCTAGATATAACTATCAAAGTAACCAAAGGTTAAGTGGGTGAATATACTATTGACGGATACTCTATTTTGTCTCAAAGCCTCAAATTCAAATTACTGGGTAAATGACAATAGTTCGAAGAAAATGTTGAATCCACAACCAGCACCAATAAACTTTCATCAGAATATTTCAGAAATAAACCGTTTTAATTACAGTCATAGTAAATAAAAAATTCTTTCGAAGTAATTATTAATTTATTAATTAATAAAAAGTTGAACAGTATAATTAAAGTCCTATATTGAGTTGTAGAAGTTTCAAAAAATAATTTAAAAAAAATTTTATTAGTTAACTTACACAATATGCATATTTTAATAGCATTAGTAATAATTTTTTTTTTCATCAAAACTATATAATTTTATAGATCTTGTAAAAATTATTACTAATTTATTTTTACTGTTGTTTAATAACTGTTAGCTATCAACAGTTAAAAAAATATCCAGCTTTTAATTAATTTTGTTAAATTTAATGTTTTGTTGTTTTATTTTCCCACATTTCATTTTTTTTTTACGATATTGTTTAGAATATATTCTTGTATGTTATATGAATTATAATTATAATTTTTTTATTAAAAACATTTGAAAAGTGTCTTTTAATTTTTATTCATTAAAAAATAAAAGGCTCTACTTTTATGGTTTTATTCAAGTTTACTGTTGTATTAATAAATATATAGTTATTTTATAATGTTATTAGTAAAGGTAAAGATAATTGAATGTTGTAGATATTTAATGATTAATTATTTATTATATTTCATAACAAATATTATAAGTAGAAATTAAAATAAATATTTAATCGGACACTTAACCTTTTTAATATATGATGATTTAAACTTTTGTTACTTAAAAACTCGACCCTTTTTGATTGATTTTATTACGATGGGTTTTTTTTTTCTTTATTGAATATTTCTGAAGGTTTTTCTTAAAACACCTAGGTAACTAGGTTATATTAATATTTAATACTCTTATTTTAAATATCTAGTAGAAATTATACTTTGAAAAGATGATTTCATTTTATCGTACAAGTAATTGTGTAGTTTAATAATACTATATACAAAAAAAAGGGAAAAAATGTATAAAAAAAATCATTCATATAGTACTTAGTACAAGTTCAGGATTATTAACAAATTATTATTTGTATAGTAATATCTGCTTACTGTCCTAATGGTATAATTTATATACGAGTATATATATATATATATACTAGCTGAACCCGTGCACTTCGTAGCCCGTTAAAAACCCTACCTCTTATATATTTCAAACTATGTGTTAGATTCGTTACTTACCTGTGATTATGCTAGCAGTATATTTTTATACATATAAATAGATAGCTGAATTACTTGGCATCGCCCAGGGAAAAAATAGTGATTTATACTGTAAGTGATAGCCGCTTTCTTTCGTCGATTTTTTTATTTTAATAATGCTAATACGCATGTGCATATGACAATTCTCTCAGTCTGATGCCTAAAATAATTTAGCTAACGCATGCAGATTAAAATAAAAAATATAACGAAAGAAAGCGGTGAATACAACATAATATCTAAATTGAAATAGGCTGACAATTAATACAACTCATACCTCGTGTTTTATACTAAATTAAAAAAAAAACTACGTTTTTTGAAAAGTAATTTTTATTATTTTGGAAGAATGCTACATAACTACCGATTAACCAATATTTCTTTATAAACAATATTATTAGTTTTTTCACCAGGGGCTCTGTTTTAATAAAACTC
>JASXSY010001215.1:0-154100 GCA_034509805.1 Sipha maydis | reverse complement strand
AAACATAAACATAATGTTTGTAATCTGCAAAAGTGCCTCTTGACATTGATAGATCGCATTCGGGTGAATTATTACTGTAAATATTCTTGAGCAGATGCGGTGGGAGGGTATGGAAAATAAAAAGAAGGAAAAAATATCAGAAAAACGGGGGAAAAAAAAAATAGAAATAAAAGATCTCGAGAAGATAATATCGCATGTATACGAGGGGAAAAATAGGAAAGAATGAGTTCGATTTGGCGTGATATAACTGGTGTAGGCAATTCACAACAGAACTACGAGCGTAAGACGAACGTGCGATACGATCGCGACGACAGACAGAATTACAATTGTTTGTGTACACTTATAATATATAAATAAATAAAAAATGGTACATGGTGGTGTGCATATGCAAAATGCAAGTATATTGTACATACGATGAGCAGTGTCTTTATTGCGATGTGAGAGAGAGAGATATCGTAAACGGGAATAGGTACGTATACGAACGCACACGAAAAACCGGACCAGTCGCATTACGTAGGAATGAATAAATAAATATTGTGAATATTATGTGTAATTTGCATGTGTGCCCGTATGATGTGTACACACACACACGTGTGTGTGTGTGTGTGTGTATGTGTGTGTAAAACTCAGAAGAATTTGACAGAAACCACACACGATGTAATAATAGACGAGTTTAATAAAATTAATTGAAGGCGTACGTCTATTTTTACGTGTGACCGACGTTTCTGTGCGGACCGTGAAAATGTATTAAACGTTTTTTTCCTGTTACACCAACGAGTGTACTTATAGGATTCGTGGAACAACATACACGTAATACATACAAATATATATTTTACACACCTGCGTATTAAGTTAATATAATGCAATTAACATTTTTCTCATACCAAACAGAAATTTTACTACAATCTAAGTCATACGAATGAACTATTAAGGTACTAGAGCTGTGTAATATATATATTTTGAAAATTAGAAAAAATAGAAAAAAATATCTTTTGATAATGATTAATTTGCCAATAGAAAGTTTTAAAATTCTACCAAAATAAAAAATCCCTTAAAATGTTAAAATGCTCTAATTTTTTTCATACTAATATGTATATAAGATAATGCAAAATTAACTGTCTATTGTCTATACGTATATTATACTATTTTATTACTACTTATATTTATACACATTCATTTTCTTTTAGGGTGGTTGTTCTATGTATAATAATGATACTCAGTGAATTTTTGGATATGGGAGACTATTTGAACTGTCGTATTGATGTATACCAGTTATAACTGGTGATATAAATGATCAGAATTTCTATAAGAGTATGCTGTGAGCGAATAGATACATGATGCATTATTTAAAATACTACAAGAATGCATATAGCGTATATGTAACATATAAGTACATGTAACGGACATTAAATATCAAATATTCTCGATTATATTTTCGAAAATGAACTCACGTTTATAAAAATTATGAAAAATATAAATACTTTAAATTGCAGTATTTAAAAGTATAAATATTCGATAATGAAATATACTGATAAGTTCTTGAATGTGCAATTCGTGTAATAGAAATAATAATTGATTTTTACCTCTGAATAAATATAACTAAACATTTATTATGTTATACTCGTAATATGTTGTACAACAATTGAAAGTAATTTACTACGGTAAAATATCATTTGTATTTGTATTAAATCATAATTTTTGGAAATAAATTCTATTCATTATTTATTTAATAATGATTTTATTATTTTATAGTATCATACAAATGATAAAAATGCTTTGTAAGGATATATATATATATACCTATATGTTATCAATCATGAATGAACCCATTATTAGTTCTAAATTGATAAACGAAGTTGCTGTGTAATATGAAAGAGTTAATACCATAAAACTGGGTCACACGTAACAAAAAATGAAATCATAAATTAACTGAAAGGGAATCTTTTTTTTGCACTGTCTGGGTCGTTCCTGACGGCTTTTGTTAAAATTATTGTACGCAATATAAGCCTTTTGGGTCACGCATTGTAGGGTCATTGTAAACATCATATTTTTTTGTTTCTTTGAAATACAGTCTATATATAAAATGCATTTATGCATTTACACACAAATTGACCACACGTACTTCTTCAATACACCATACATATATGTTATTATTTCTTCGTGTCATTTATGTGTCCATATAGCCAGTCGCCTTGACCTAATTTGAAGTCAAGATTTTCTCAGCACGTGTACCATTTCATAAAATGTAAAAGCGTATAAAATCATTATTTTGATAATATATAAAGACAATATAAGTCATATGAAGAAAAATTTAAAAATTAATTAAAGTATACAACTATTTTATCTTAAAAGCAGAATTATCCAGATTACAATTTTACAATTGTAATGAAAAAAATCGTTAGGTTAAAGAGAGCTAAGACGTAAAAAACCATATCGTTATATATGTAATACTCATATATTCTAATGAAATACATATTTATTTATTTATACTACATTATTTTACTTAGACATCAGCCGGTAATTATTAAGACTAACATATGAAACTTAATAAAATATTTCTCAGAAGACCAAAAAATGAAAAAAAATGTATGCAGTCCAGAGCCCAAAACTGTTTCGGCCCTTAAAAATGTGATTTCAAAAAATTCTTTCTTAGTATGCTTATTCATAGCATTAAAATAATTTCCTCGACATTTTAAATTAATCGATATGGTAGAGAGTGGTATTTACATTTTATATTTCTATAGAATAAGTTTGATAATTCATCTTAATAATATACTTGTAATTATTAGAGTCTACATATTCTAATACATCATTCTACATTTTACAATAATCTTATAAGACAAAAAAGTAAATATAATGTGTATTAAGTTTACAAAAATTACATTTTCATTTAATAAATCGCTTTATGAATTATTTGTTGAATTGATTAACTAGAATTTTTAAAGTTAATTTTTTAATCTTTACTACCCATACATTTTTTACACTTTTGTACATCTTTAATTTACTTATATAGGTATACTGAAATTAAATTTTGCATTTATTTATATAATTAAGTCAACATAATAAATTAAAAATAATTACAATTTGATCAAAGTTAAAATTTTATACCTAAATATGAGATTAATTAAAATTAATATGTAAATTTTAGTTTAAAAATATCAAATATAATAAAAATAAAAACTTCTGTAAGATACTTCAAAGTAATTATGCTCCAATGTATAAACATGATTCGCATTATACAGAATGTATGTAATTCACCTAATTTATTTTTGCTTAGTAAAGTTAACTGTTTTTATATACTTACAACCTACATACCTACCCACCATGTATACATTTTTACACTGTAGTTAAAATTTATAAAATACTATATATAGACGTATGGTATTATGAAATAAAAATGTATTTTAATGGATTATATGTAAGTTAGTTACCAATCACAACTGAATAAATGTTTTTTTTTCTTTTGTTAGTTATAAGTAAAATATTTTGATATTCAGTTACAAATTTCAATACGAAGAAATATAGCAAAACTTACCAGAAACATCTTAATTAATTTAAATATAACGTTATGAGAAAATTTGAGTTACTGTAAAAAAAAAAAATAAAAAAAAATAGTAGGTACCCGAAAAAAATATACCGGTATTTATTAAGCTAATTCGGTGTAGTTGGTGTCTTTATGACAAAATATACTCCACATCGAAATTATATTGAGACAATACGTCCTCGAATCGTGGACTGTTTGTGTTAAATCAGTGTACCGAGCTTATAAGATATTGACACAATATAAAATATATAGTTAACACATAAATTATTAGATTATTCCAAGGACTACAATGAAAGCTATAGGTCTTTATGTAATTCTACTAGACCCGGCTAGTCACTGACCGTTAGAATTACACCGATGTCCGGTACGGTTTTTTGCATATCACCGTTGCATTTCGTACCATCGTTTTTCATCAAACGCAACAATTGTATGTGCAATTACAACCGTTAAAGATGATTCTTCGCACTGGATTTAATCAGTAGATAAGTCTTTATTTTTATGGAAACTAAAGGTACACAAAGTGGTATAGATGTACGCAGCAGGTACATAGGTACGATATCTTTGCACATATTATTGTAACCAGTCGATGAACGATGACGATGATTGTTCGGGAATTGACTACGTATAGTGAAACACGCGCTAAAAACCGATATGATCGAGAGATGGATGGTTGGGAGGGGCAGGGATGGTTAAAATCGCGAAAACGTCGAAAAAATCGCTGCACCCTATTGCCTAGGGCTCTTCATACCTACAGTGTGCAAATCGATATGCAAAACGACGCATGTATACATACGAGTATAAACGTAATACTACGTGTACAGCATATGACTTGTGCGTACTTACCGCATGTGCGCGTTCACTGCTGGCTTCGTCGCCGACGACCGGTAGGTATCCTATCGCACTGACACGGAGGTAATCGAAGCAGCAACAGCGGTATAGGTGCGAACGTAGACCGCGACGGTCTCCGTGTGCGGCGGCGGCACCGGGGTTGGCGTCCATGCGCGTCCGGGGTGCGAAAACGAGTATGTAGAGAGCGGCGGTGGCGGCGGCGACCGCGGAAAAAACGCGCAACCCGTCGTCATCGTCGCCGCCGCCATCGAAGCCCCGCGAAAACCGGTCGTAGGGGATGCGCGAGCGGCGTTGTATAAGACACGACTCTCTCTGCGACCGCTTTCGTCCCAGCGTGTAAGTGTGTGTGTGTGTATGTGTGTGCTCAGTGACGCGATACGAGTGAGTTTTAGTGCGCGCGTGTGTGTGTGTAAAGGCGACCAGTTTGCGCGCGCGTATGCGTGTGTAAGTCGTAAAATCCAAAAACGTCGAGGGGGCCTTTTTACGACCCCCTCTCGGAGCGCGGCGCGCGGAAACGGCAACCCCCTGTATTATATTTTCCCCCCTGGTTTTTTCGTTTACGTTTGTTTTTTTTTTTTTTTTTTTTTTTTTATTCGTTTCCCTTCGTTCGTATACGCGATCGCGCGATTCCACACGCGGAGCCGCCACCGCCGTCATAGGAGAGACGGCTGTAAAAACCGAAACGGCGGCGGCGCGCGGGTTTTTAATGTCCGCCGCCACTGCCGCTATACATAGATACGACTCGTGCACAACACGCAACCCCTCTCACTCAATGTCACTATCGTTCTCTCTCGCGCTCCCTCGCACTCCGTTTCTCTCCCTCTCGAGATCCTCTCCGTGGGCCCGGTGTGCAGTCGTCGCCCACGGGTTCGCCTCGCGCTGGTTGGACCGGAGCCCATCAAAACCGTTGATTTATGCAACCCACCACTACTCCCCAGCACCACTGGCTCAAGCGACGACACCGTGCCGTGCCGAAGATGCCGCCGCAGACCAACTCGCCTTTTCGTCGTCGTCTGCTGCTACAAATCTTCTCTTTTTTTCGATCCATGTACCGTCCGCTTACGATTCTCAATGATTTCGTATACACACACACACATATACACATATATATTGCGTATGACGTGATAGTTAAATCTCAATACACCGTGCATGCATTATGTGCCGTCCGTGCGCGTTTACAGATTTGTATAGCAACACAAACATTCATCGTAAAACGAGTAAGATCGTCGTTATGCTGGAACATTACACATGTCGCAGGGATGACCGAATTTTTTTTAGGTATAAATCTTCAGAAAAATATTTTCGAGATCGGCGATAACAGATGGGTCGACAGTGCCATGATAATTATTGACAAGCTCAAATTAACTATAACAATCGGTAAATTTATTGAAAAATACAAATTCCGACCAGTCGTACTGGATCGCACACGTTCACTCGTTTTCGGCCGCCCCGACGTGCGGAGAACTGTCGTTGATACACACAATATTGCAAATTATCGTGATTTTTACACATTTTATACAAATTTGAGCATTAAGGGCTTATAAAAAAAAAATTGAGGAAAACCGATCACCGATATTTTTTAGTTACGATAAGTTTAACTTATTATAAACTTTGTATTAAATTTTCAAGAGTTTTCGGTCTGCCAATTAAATTTTATAGATGTTTAAAAACAAAAATTTTACAAAAATCGAAAATTTAAATTGTCTATAAATAAGTCAAAATATGTCAAAATACTTTGAAAACTTAACCATCTATAGAAAACGTCAATATAAAGATTTTGTGAAAATTTCAAGTTGTTGCGATTTTTGGTTTTTGAGTTAGAACATTTAAAAAAAATGTAATTTATAAAAACGTGATTTTGCGTAAAATTTCCCGTTTTTTCGTAATTTTTTTATCGTTTTTTTCGATTTTTTTAAAAAGTATTGAAAAGTTGGATTTTTGACTAGCCAAAGTACCATCTGCATTTACTTTCCTTTCAGAAAAGTTGCTGCTTTAGCAAATCGAAGCATTTTTACTGCCAAAAAAGGTGTCGTCAGGCACAAAAAAAAAAAAAAATAAAAAAAAAAAATACACATCATTGTAAAACCAATAGATTCCATCACTCCATTCAGAATCTAAAATATATTTTGTAGCCTACAGGTCAAACATATTCTATAAATCATTGATATATCAAATAATTTAGTTTATAACCACATGCTCGCGGTCTACATAGAAAAATAAATCATTTAATGATACAGATATAACATTGAAATTAAATATATAATAACTGTACAGAAATTGTTAATATAAACTTTTTTTCTATTTTCTTAGAATTATTAGGTAGTATAAATTATAACAGTTTATCAATTAAAATAAATGTTACATTTCACAATTAATACATAAATACATAGTAGAATAAGAAAAAGAAACTTAATTATTCTAACATAATCAAAAATATCGAGGAGAGTTAATTCCCTAAATATAACGATAACTATATGCTGCAGGATAATAATATTGAAGATAGAAAAAAAAAAAAAGAATATAATTTATATTTTTATATAAATTATATGAAATAGATTGCATATATACTGGATGGCCAATTAAAATTGAATATTATTAGTATATAATATATTAGTATTATAATAATTTATACATTAAATTAAATTAAAAAAGTGATTTATGGTGTGTTAAGATTTTGTAAGACTGTTGTAAAAATAATGAGGAGAGGATTAATTAGTGAAGATAACATGGACAGAAATTTGGATAATGATGATAAATTTTTAATAGAATTTACGCTATTATTATTAATATTCATATTGATATCCTCGAGCTTAGAAACAATTTACAAGTAAAGACATTTGCATCAATAATCCTTAATAATTCATTCTAGAACGCAGAAAAATTGTTGATATTCTTAATACAAATTGAAAGAGTCACAAGTTCAACGTCGTGACGCGTCATGTTCGATTTCAGTCAATTTATTATGACTATCCGAATTTTTTAGGTTGGGCATTTCGAATATGATATAACATGGATCATCAGTAACAATAATGGAGATTAGATTTAGTGAGTGAAGTAAATATTTTTTTTTATTTTTTTATTTTTTTGAATCATTGTCTTTGACTTTAGGTGATTTGACGCGGTTGATAAATTTCGTGAAATTTGAACTAAAAGTTTAAAATACTAAATAAATAAATAATTATAGTAATTATAAGACCTACTATAAATAGCACTGATTCTTTTTACTATACATTTATACATTTGTAGTTATAAAGTATAGGTTATACTTACTTTGATATTTATAGTATAATTAAGCTTCAATAAATTTTTTTTCTTAAATCTGAATTTTACTCATGAATATGGATTTTCAATTAAAACGATTGGGCTATTATTTATTATAGTGTCTAAGTAAAAATTACTTAATAAAAAATAAAGCCTTTGTTATTATTAATAGGATTTAATATGATTTCTGTATACCTGGAATTTATTTTAATATATTAATATATATCTGTTTTAATTGTCGAACTATAAAAGAATTATTGCTGATGGTTCTAAATAAAAATAAAAATAAAAATATATATATTTATTTATTATATAATGAATATGTGTTAGAATTTAAAAAAAAAACTGAATAAACAAACATTAAGTACAAAAAAAAAGTAAAGAAGTTGGGAGATCATAAAAAAAATCAAAGAAACTGGTTAACTATCGAGAAAAAAAAAATTGTATCGAAATTGTATATAACTAACAAAGAATTGCCAATGAATTATACACAAAATTGTATTTATTAAATGTATTTCATGAGTGAATAATCTGTAAGTACGTAAAAAGTTTTCGAAAGTTTATTTAAATAATTATTGATTCAAAATTATACTCGATATTTTAATAATAGAATAAAGATAAAACATTTACAACTCACAATATTTCACATGAAAAAATAATAAAATTCACATAACGACACTTTAATACCATTATTTTTATTTCGAATGGTTCATTAACGAACAACGGCGAAAATGATTATGATCAAGTCATTGCGGTTTCATTAACCATGACTATTGAAATGTTATAGAAAACTACTGGTTGATTCTGCAGTTACAGCCGAACATAAGTTTTAACCATTGTATGTATTTAATTAAAATATTTAAAAATAAATACGTTAACAATGACAAACAATTTTACAAAATCGTGATAGGTTAGTTAGTAATTATAATAACTAGCTTATTTATCCAGCCACCCTGGGAGATATTTTACTATTTTAAATTAAAAAAAATACAAAAAAATACCATATACACTTCAAGTTGAAAAAGCGTAAAATATTTGTATAATCTAGTTTTATTAGTTTTTTACTGATATATATTATTTATTAATTTACATATAACTAAATTGGTGATTATTAAAACCAACATATTAAAAAAATTAAATATTTTCTAAATAACTAAAAACTAAAAAAGGTTTATATATCTAATCCAAAAACGTTTCGACTTTCTAAAATGTGATTTTCAAAAAGTAGAAATTTCTTATTGTACAGAGTACTAGAGGAAATACTATTCTAAATTTCAAGTTCGTAAGTATAGTAGTTTTTGTGAAAAAGCGATTATTGAGTGAGTGATATTTAGCTTTTATGTATAGAGAAACGGAAAGAATACTTACTATAACAAGTTTTAATAATTCGTAAGTATTAAACTGTTTTTCAAAAGATTATTGTATTCTACTAATTAGATGAGTTGTTGACTAATAATTGTTAAGTTATATTTTCATTAAATATTCTACATAGAAAATAACATTATCACTAGTTGAATTATTTTACTGATTCAAAATCTAACAATTCATGCAATATATGGACTTGAGAACTAGATAATTAAACAAATAGGAGTAGTAAAAAAAGTTATGAGTAAAATCTAAATAAATGAAATATAATTGCATGCGATTAAATTTAACTATCTAGTGACTACCATAAAGGATAAATCGTGGCTGAGTTACAATTTGCCAGACTATGTAAGTTTTGAGGTAGTTATGCAATTTCATACAGAAATCCATGAAACGAGTTCTGAAGAACTGCTTCAACAATACTATCTTATTTATATTGAATTTATACTAGTTCATAAATCACATCATGAATGGTTATATAAATATATCAATCAATAAATTATAATGATTGAACTTGGTGTAATAAACTAAAATGTTTAATACATAATAAATAATTTGACTTAATATTTCACCACACTATCATGCAGATCCACGTAAAAATTTAAATATACTTAAAATATATAAAATGTAAATACAAACCAAATTATATCAAATTCTTAACGTATGAAAGAAAAACAAAGTATTTTTAAGAACAAATAATATACGTTAATAAAGCGCATTTTTGCAGTGAACGCATACGACCAACAGCAGTATCACATAAATAAAATAATATTTACACATATAATTGTTTGTGTATGATGCAATAAAATTGGACTTGATTTATTTTGTAAAGAGGTTTATATATATATATATATATATATTATATATATATATATATATATATATATATATATATATATATAATTAAAATTTAGTTATATGGTATTTATTTTAGCATATAGTCAAAATTTATGAAGAGAAGGCATAGAGGAGATGCAGAGGAGATGTGATTGACCGAGTAAAGTGGAGGTGTAGGACAAGGGTGGCCGACCCTATATAGTTGGGAGAAAGGCGAAGTAGAAGAAGAAGAAGATAGTCAACATTTATACAAAAAACAACAGTAATAAAATATACATTTTTATACACGGAGAAATTGGAATTATTCAATTGCCTATTGAGTATTTATGCAATTATCTACGTTAATGTCCATAATTTTTTCATTTTAATTGTAAATTATGTTGATTAATATATATAAATTCAAATTTTTAACACAAAATCTTCGTTCAAGGAATTGTATATATGAATACAATATGTACTTTTGGACTGTATGTATAATGAATATGTTATAATTTAATGGTTAATTGTTAAGCTTGTTAATTTATAATTAATTACCAGGACTGTGATGAATGTATTCGCATATTTAAGATTCTGAGTGAAATAAGGAATGTATTGGTTGTACTATGGTGTAGTGTATTTCGTTTTGTGTATACGATATCGAACAGAAATATTTCTCCGATCATCACCGAATAAAAAGTAAAAGATAGAAAATAGATTCTGATATGTTTGAGAAATTATTTTTTAATTTTCAACAGTTTTCCGAATAATTGAGGAAAACGTAGAAAAAAATTCAATCAAGATTGAGATTCGAACCCTTGCTACCGATTATTTTATCATGCACTATATTATTTATTTTTTTGATATCTGTGTACACGATTTCGATCAGAAAAATTGCTCCTATCATCACAAACATCAAAATGGTTTCCGTTAGAAAATGTTGTCTAATTGATACTTTAAGATATCGTAATTTACGAATTTTCCTTAAGTTATTTCAATAATTATGAAAAACTGATGAAAAACTATATAAAATACTAACAAATACTGCATACGAATTTTACAATAAAATTGGATTTTTGTTTCATCATTATTCAACAATTTAAATAAAATACATTTTTTTTTGACAAAAAGTCTTGAAAATATAAAACAAAATTCTTACAGATAAATGAAAATAAAAATTGATTTTAGTTAAAAATCATTATAGGAACGTGATAAAATTGATGAAGATCCGCTACATGTTATAGTTAACAACTCATACAACATTCAATTTTCATGCTCAAGGTTTAAAAATTGGATATAAGTTTAATAAAAAAAAAATTCCATAAAAAACTAATATATACATATATATATTACTAGTGATATCATTCACATACATCCCTATTAGGATAAGTTACCTAATTGTATTATAATATTTTTGTTTTATAACGAAATAAATGCAAATAACTATATAAAATATTTACGGACTTTTAATTATATTTTTTTAAACATACAAAACAATTTTGATTTTGAAGTATTTCACATTGCGTACACCATTATTTGAACAAAAACGACTCTCGATAAAAATAATTATCTTATTATATTTTACAGTAAACGAGTAGCGAAATTGTTATAATTGTCCAACACTATTATTTTTTTTATTGTTGTCTTTACTGACAGGCATTAAAAATAAATCGACAAATTATTAAAGCGCCGTAGGTGCATCTATTTGTCATATTTGCCTCCCCTACCGTGGGTTTCCCGCACTTGGAAACGATGTAAAAACAACACATGAAACATTAGAGTTTTAATTATTATCGTCTGTGCACGATTCGTCTATTGAAATGAAGATTGTTTGAAATTATTTCATCGATAAACATTATTTTATAGAACACAATGAATTTATAGAATTATGGAATGCATGTTTCAACACATTTTGGAATATTTAGAGCATACACATAATTTCCCAATTTATAATGCATATTTAACAAATTTTTAGCGCATTCATTCCGTAGACCTGGTAATAACGTACGCCAAATGGTTACCATTCTGTTCACTAATTGCAGACGTCATTCATCGTGTACCCTGCACACGGTACAGCGGCAGCGATCCGTCTCGATTTGTTCTACTCTACGGTGCCCACGTGCACCTGTAACATATTTAGAACGGCAACGTATAGCATTTCGAACGCCACGAACAATGAATATGTATATGTAAATGGGAACGTCGAACGGTGGCGAGACGTGTCGCGTCTGCCACCAGACGTCTCAATATTGTATTAGGGGGTTAAGGGACGGGTGTAGGGGGTGAAAGTGTGACTCGTCGAGAGCGTCGCCCGTAGTCGGCCGTTTCCGTCACCGTTTATAAACATCGTCTCCGTTCTTCTTCCGGTTTTCCGTTCTTTTATCTCACGCTGTGCAGCCGCCGGGCAGACTTCGCGATTCGATTACCCCTTGCTCGCATATACACACGGACGTACGCGTTTCGTATCTGTACATGCATTGCTCACGCGCGCACGCTCGTTTTTTCGTATCGGTACACTTACGCTGCACGCATGTATAGTCGGGCGGCTCTCCGGGGGTGGTTCGTTGCAAATATACATCACCGTTCATACACACATACAAATATATATACATACGTGTACACGCGTGAGTGTATGTATTATACGCAGACCCATACAAGTGTACAGAAGTGCTCGGAAATGTATATACGTGCACGAACGCCATAAAAAGCGGGGAAAAAAGGGCGACGGGAGAGCGACCCATTGGCCGAGGGCCCGTTAAAAACGTTATTGCGCCCGAGACCGATCAAAGGTCACGCGCCGCACCCTCTGCCCCGCTCGTCACCGTCGCCCCGTGGTTAGGTCCGTGTATAAATATACGCATCGTACGCGTATATAAAATGTACGTGCACTGCGGGCGCTGTGTAACGTCATCGTGTGTGCACACGTATAGAAGCCGCAACTGCATTCGACTGTCGTCCACACGGTATACGATAATAATTATATTTATACGTGCGTGTGTGTGTGTGTGTGTGTGTGTGTGTGTATTAAAATTTGCGTGAGGTCCGTGCGAGTAACGGGTCGGTCGGATTAAACGGTCGCGCTCGGGCGCGTTTGAAATATTCATAACTTTACGATATACGTACAAAATAATAATAATAATAATAATAATAATAACATAATAAATTAATAATGTATAGACTACACGAGGAGACGCGCGTGGTGTATTAAATATCGCATACGTGTACGGCTGAGAGCGGAACACGCCACGCGCGACAGTCATAGGACGTGGTGTATATATTACGCTGCGCGTATACGTGCACCTATATTGCACTTTCGCAGCGCGCGTACATATATTATGCAAATTCCCGATGACGGGGACGTTGTAATCAACCCGCCGGCGGGAAATCGCTCGCTGCGGTATAATTAAATTTCACGAGAGGGATCGTAAATCGGCGAAGGCGCCGCGGCCGCTCGTTAATCATTTTCGCGTCTGCCTACTAAAATACATAATACATAATTCTGCAGTAGCGCGCGTAACACCGGCACATCATATACACCATGTAAGATTTTACATATTCATGTCCATATAATATCGAGGAGTCGTAACCCGGCGCGGTGGCTTTTTTTTTTTTTTTATCATGACGTGCGTTTTCTGCGCTCCGATCGCTCGTCTGTGATCATGTTACACGAGAAGATAATTTTTACAGCAATTGAAATTATTAATCCCTTATATATTATATGTATATAGTATGGAAATATAATTTATATCGTGGTAATCGGGGTACATATATATTACGCACAACAATTAAGGGTAAAGAATATCGAAAAAATTGCATGATTGAAAAAATGCACCAGGAAAAAAGGTAAATACGGATCACAAGATTAGTTTAGATTGTAGTATTTTATTTTTTTATTTAAAACTTAAGTCTTCAACTGCTAACCGACATTTTTAACAAGTTTTGTTAATATTTACAATGGTTTGTGAATAAATTATAATAGATTGATCAAGCTAGAGATTGTCATAGATTTGTTGTAGTTGAACTACAATTTATGATGAGCTTGATGATTACTACATCGACTCTTTCTTTGATATTATACATTCGTATATGGGACATTTCTTGAATATGTTTTTTTGCGATGCGCGTTTGACATGTTTTGCATACTGGTGGATTGTCTTAACCTATTAGAAAGGAATGCGTAACAAAAGTATGTCTGATTCTTATTCTGGTGACAGCAATATCTTTACGTCGGTTAAGGTTTGAAGGTGTGTACCATCGTTTCACTTTAAACGCCAGTGCCATACATTACATAGTTATGGCCTGTGACATACAAATTAATATATATTATTATGTAGCAACACATCTGTCATGTCTGTATTATGTATTAGGCTTTTCATAAAATTGCATCGCGTGGAGTATATATTGAAACATTATTTTGTAGACTCGAGTCCAACCAATGGCACAATTAATGTATTGGGGCCCAGATGATAAGGTACATCTGGAGCCTTATAATTATTGAAGTGTTGGTGAATTAAATTTTTTCCAGAAAAGAATACTCACTTATCATTAAACGCGCAATTCTATTATTTCGCAATAAAAACACCTTCCAAGTTTACTTCTATGATGAGGCTGCCTTTGAGACTTGGGGCCCCGATATTAGATATCGCTATCCACTACGATTGTTGTGCTACTGAAACCAACTCATCAATTACATTTTGATATAAGTCTTTTCTGAAATTTAAAATATGAAATAAAAGAAAAAAAATACCAAAATATATTGATTAAAAGCTGAAAATATCTCAGCCCAAGATATCAGTAAAGACTAATACATATTATTGCGTTTGTATTGTGTTTATAGTCAATAGAATACCGCATTCTTAAGACGCGATGGTTCAATATTTTTTAATCGAAGTCTTATCCACCTCGAATTTATTTGAAAAGTTCATATTTCTGTTAACGCAATTGAAATTTGCAGATTTTCTGTAAATATGCATGAAGATCTCCTCAATTGTCATGAATATTCACAAAGTGAAATGCACAGCGAATACGAAAAAAATACACAGTGTGCGGACTCGATTTATACGACAATTGTAAATGCGTTCCATTCGTACACATAATCGCATGCGTTTAAATTCTCATCCTGTGGTATGCGGAGAAATTTTTTTTAAAGATATAGTTTTATTTCTATTATTAATACTAAACAAAATTATTTGGTTTATTTGTTATTAGTTAATTTTATAAAATTTATAAAAATACATATTTAATATTGATGACATAAGTATAAAATTAATGTAAAAGACAGCTTAAGACTTAAAGTAACTAACGTGGAGCTCGGTATTGACGTTCTCATTTTTTCTATACAACATATGTTGACTCATTAAAATTTATGTTATTTTTTGTGCATTTAATATCGATTTTTTTATTTATTTTAAATTACTAAATAACTAATTATAACAAAAATGTATATATTAAAAATAATGTCATTTTATCAGTTGATAAGTAAAAAAAAAAGTTATTAAATCAAGTGTTACGTGAACATTTTTCAAAGTATGTAAGTAGTAAACAGATACAAAAAGGTTAGGGATCACCGGTTTATATGATTTGAGATAATTTTGCAACGCTACTGTTACAAACCGAAAGCCTCGAAGATCCCAGTGAAAGTAATTTTTTAATTTCAAGTAGTTAAGTGTGTAATCAAGCACTTTATCGATCCCAATTTGTAACAGTATACCATAATGGGACACCCTGTAAACAGACGTAATGTAAATTAATGAGATGACTGATGACTACCGACAACTTGGGTGGGTGAAAAAGCGTACCCGAAACTACTTTGAATAATATCATAATCAATAACAATAGAAAATTTAATTAAAATTGAAAATTATTAAATTTTAACAATCGTAAACTAATATATAATATAATACTACCTACAAATATATAAATAAATAGTTTTTTATAAAAAAAATAAATAAATAAATACTTAGCCTGGAGTAAGGCCGTATATTATGGGGGAAGGTAGGGGTTCAAACCATCTCACCCCCCCGAAATATTTTACAACTAATAAATTAAATTTATATAAGTAACTTAATTATAATAATTTACCATGTGGCCATTTCGGTACCTCATAATATAATAACTACGTTTGATGGCGATTTATATAATATAGGTAATATAATATTATTATATTATATTATACATAGATATGTCATTCAAGATACTGTGTTACACGAAATACATGATATGCGTAATAATATGGATACTACATTTTCCAAGATTTTTTAAAAAGCAAAGTATCTCATAATATCAGTTGATAGTGAAGAAGACATAAAAATACCAAGAATCGTTGCACGTCAAAATCATCGAATTGACGTCATTACAAATTCACCTGAAGAATATTATCGCTATAGCTATTCCAATAGCTATTCCTTTTTTCGACGATTTCATTGAACAACTTCAAGCAAGGTTTAATAATCACAAAAAACTAATTTCTTCGCTGTACAAGTTGTTACCAAAAATATGCAACAAATTTGAAATAAATGCAAACGACTTCGAAATATAATCTAAATTTCTGGATATGGAAGTACTGCCAACAGAAATTCAACTTTGGAAAAGAAAATGGTCTAACAAACCAGAAAAAGACCAACCAAATTCAGCTATTGAAGCATACATTAAATGTAATTATGATTATTTTCCAAACATATATTTTCTTTTGAAGCTTTTAGCTACATTGCCAGTTTCGACTTCTACGCCAGAACGTACATTTTCAACCATGAAAAGATCACAAAACTATTTACGCAACTCATCAGGCCAAGAACAACTTACAGGTAGCTCTTTTGAGTGTTCATAGGCAAATTCATATCGATCTGGATGAAGTTATTAATCGTTTCGCCAAAGAAAAAAAACCGACAAATAGTTTTTGTGCTTTGATATTTTTTAAATTAATTATTGTATATAATATAAATTTACTATAAAATCACTTCACGCGCACCGCCCGATGTAAAAGGTTGTCCGTTCGTTCGTAACCGCGATTTCCTACGCGCGTTCTGTGTTCATATTCAAACATCGGCCATGGCGCCCATTAAAAAGCCGTCTAATTCTAATAATAACACCGCTCACAAACGAACAGCTAGCATAGCTCTTTCGCCTCGGGAAAACATCAAAAACAAATTCTCACCTTTATCGGACCTAGTAGACACTGACAATGACCAATCAGACAACATAGAAATTGATACGCCGAAGGTAAGACAAAAAATACCACCTCTTTATGTTTACGATATCACAGATTATATTCACTTTCGCGACACAATAACACCTATGATAATACATGAGTTTAGCATAGCTAACAAAAATACTGTCTTGAGACTTAATCTCACATCAGTCGATGACTACCGCACTCTCACTAAATATTTTACCGAAATCCAAATAAAATATCATACGTATCAACTTCCAGAAGACCGAAACTTATCCGTAATAATTAGAAACCTTCCCACATCTATACCTGAAGAACAAATCTTTAACGCAATTACCGATCTAAACTTCTCTGTTATCTCAGTAACTCGACTCCAAAATAAACATAAATCTCCTATACCGATAGTAGCGGTACTACTCGAAAAAACGGCAAAAGATATTTTCTCAGTTGACCGTCTACTAAACTGCATTATATCTATCGAAAACCGTAGAACTGATTCTAACTTACCTCAATGTCATAATTGCCAAAGATTCCAGCATACCAAAAACTTCTGTAAACTTCCGCCCAGATGCGTAAAATGTTCGGGAGATCATCACTATTCCGCCTGCACAAAAGATTCATCTACCCCCCTCCTACCTGTGTAAATTGTCTGGGAAATCACCCAGCCAATTACCGAGGTTGCACAGCTTACAAACAACTAAAAATTAAATCTCGGCAAACAAATTCAAAAAACACCACTACCCATAAGCAGTCTGATACCGAAGTTAATATATACAGCAACAATCACGCTTCCACGTCACAAAATGTTGCTTATAATCACTTCTCTCAGAATAGCACAAACCCACCTGTCTTAAGTAATATCAACAAACAGTCCTATGCAGAGATAACAAAAACAAATACCCACGAACATCGGCAACCACCTCCCTCCCAACCAAATATCCAAAGCGAACTTCTGCAGTTACTAATGCCCACCATAAATTCACTATTACAAGAAATTATAAAAAAAGTTATCGAATATATCCCAACGTTATTAAGTCAAGTAAATGGCAGTCAACTTCAATAATATTAATAATGCTAATTTAGTTATCATAAATTGGAATGCCAATGGCCTTAAACAAAACAGAAATACTTTTGCTGCATTTTTGAACTCTCACAATGTAAATATAGCCTGCATCAGCGAGACACATTTAATTAACGCAGATAAGATAAAATTTAATGGCTATATCACTTATCGCAAAGACAGATTAGCAGTTCGACCTTCAGGCGGCGTAGCTATTATAATTAAACCTAAAATAAAACACCATCACACTTTTATACCTGCTCTACAATCATTGGAAGCAGTAGCAATTACGATATCTATCAACAATGTAATCACAACTCTAATTAGCGCATATCAATCTCCAAGTGTTAAAATGTTCACAAGTGATTTCGATAAAATTCTTAGCAGTTTTCAAAAAGTAATGATTATTGGTGACCTGAACTCCAAACATACCACTTGGAACTGCAAAATGACAAATCAAAATGGTCGTAAATTACATAAATACCTTTCAAATACTTCAGCAATTATCTCTTCACCTGACTCCCCGACGTATTATCCATATGACCAAAATAGAAATCCTGACATACTAGACATAATATTATTAAAATCAATACCTCTATCAATTCATCAAGAGCCCTTATTTGAACTTGACTCAGACCACCTGCCTGTTAAAATTACAATAGGGGGCGCCCTAAGTGTATCTACAAAATCACGTAAACTTATAAACGGCAAACCAAACTGGGAAGAATTTAAAACCTATATAACTCACAATATAAAAATCCCGAAAAATATAAATAACACTTTTGAAGCCGACGAAGCCACAAACCATTTCCAGGAAATTATTCACCTAGCAGCGGAACACTGTTCAAACTCGTCTTATAACATATCTCAAATTAATACTTTTTCTCAAATACCTACTTCAATTCTAAAATTAATAAAAATAAAACACCGTACCAGGAGACTCTGGCAGCTCCATAGGCGAACTGAAGACCGGAAAAATCTTAACTATCTCACTAAAAAAGTAAAAATTTTACTCGAAGAACAAAGAATAGCTACATACAATTCTTTGTCAATTTTTATCTACAATTCATCCCTCGGACTCAAACCTATGGCTCGCTACCAAACGTTTAATCAAACCAAACGCGAATGTTATACCCCCTTTAAAATCTGATAACGTCTACCTAAACTCAAATGCTGAAAAATGCGAACTCTTTGCCAAAACCCTAGAAAATACTTTTTCATCGAACAATATTGTTGACACCGAAATAGAAACCGCGGTGCACAACAAACTAGTGGAACCAGATATTCATCCACAAAACATACTTCCCTACACCACCCCTACTGAAATTAATGAAATAATAAAAAGATTACCAAACAAAAAAATCTCCAGGACACGATCTCATCACAAATGCTATATTAAAAAAAATCCCAAAAAAAGCAATTACATATTTATCTACTTTATTCAATTCATTAATGAGAATCGGCCACTTTCCAACTGAATAGAAAAAAGCCACAATTATAATGATAAAAAAACCTGGTAAAGACAACAAAAACTCTGAAAGTTACCGGCCCATAAGTCTACTATCTTCAGTCTCCAAAATATTTGAAAAAATCATATACACCCGGTTAACAAAACATCTAGACGCAACTGGAGCCATTCCACATCATCAATTTGGTTTTAAACCAATGCACTCAACTACTCAACAACTCCTCCTCCTAACTGAACACATAAATAATGGTTTTGAAAAAAAACTTCACACCGGTGCAGCCTTTTTAGATATTGCGCAAGCATTTGATCGTGTCTGGCACGACGGCCTACTATTCAAATTAAAAACTTTAAATACCCACCCTACCATCTTTAATATAATTAAATCCTTCCTCTCTGATCGTTGTTTTGCAGTTCGCATAAATGACACCAGTTCAACAATAAAAAAAATAACAGCCGGTGTTCCCAAAGGATCCAAAATCTCTCCCCTGCTTTTTAATTTATACATCGTGGACTTTCCCTCAACACCTAACACAGAAGTTTCCCTATACGCTGACGACAGTGTTGTCTATTCAAGCTCCAGCGATATCCACATTGTCACTGAAAATATACAGAGCCACTTAAACAAAATAAAATGCTGGGCGAAAAAATGGAAAATTATCCTAAACCCCTCAAAAAGTACGGCAGTATTATTTACACTTCGTCGTCCCAATAACCCTCCCTCTCTAGTACTTAATGGCGACAACATATCCTGGTCTCCAACAATAAAATATCTAGGAGTTATCCTAGACAAAAAATTAACCTGGAACCCTCACATTTCTTCGAAACTTCAACAAGGTTACCAACGACTTAAAATTCTTTATCCCTTAATCAACCGTCAAACCGCCCTAAGCTGGAAGTGCTCCATGCTTCTTTATAAGCAAATTCTACGACCATTTATACTCTATGCTGCCCTTATGTGGGGATACTGTGCCAAAACTCACATAAATAAAATTCAAGTCTTCCAGTCCAAGATTTTACGCATAATATCCAACGCGCCGTGGTTCGTCAGAAACGAAGCACTTCACACAGACTTCAGACTCCCGATGGTTAAATCCTACATACAAAATCTCTCAGTCAACTTCTTTGGCCAACTAAACAACGCCAAAAGTGCAAAATATTACAAACTCAACGACAAGCCTACCCTCCGACGTCTCAAGCGCGGACGTTCTCATGATGCCCTTTCTCAAAGTCAATAATATACGCATTTATTATAACATAAAAAAAAAAAAAAAAAAAAATAGATTAACTAATTATTACAATGTCACATTTTATTATTTAGCTATTCATCTATGTAAATAACTGTAATTTATTGTATTTTATTTATGTATAACAACTATTGCATGTTAAAAATTTTGTCTTTTTATCAATAAGTTAGATGACCTTGATGTCAGAAACACTTGATTAAAAAAAAAAAAAAAAAAACTATAAAATAATTATAATGCATTAACATTGTAAAATGTATTTTTTTTTAAATAAGTGTTTATTACTTGAAATGAAAATATTATTTGATTTAAACCCCCCTCCCACCCAGTAACGTAACTGACGATGAATTTTTAATTTAAAACCTGTAATACTTTACAAGTATATTAATACTCCAGACCAAGCATTAATTTATTTATACGTTAATATTATAGTCGTAAATGGATAGAAAGAAAAAGCGTAGTTACGACCAGTGTTGAGAATAGATAACTAATAATTTATCTAGATACAGATAAAAATAAGTACATTTTTATCTAGATAAATATGAGATAATTTCATGTTTGATTATGAAAATATTTAGGATACTACAGCCTACAGATATTAGATAAAAAATTCATAATTAAAAACATTTTAAAATAAATATCATTTTTTAAACTCATTTCAAACATTAATAAACATAAAATATAAAATATAATATATATATAAACTTCATAAGAAGATGACAAATCATTCTCTAACTTAATAATAAAAAAATCTTAGATTTGAAAAATAAAATAACAATACATTTCTGTCTTTTTTTTTACAAATTTCAAACATTTTGAAAATAAATATATAATATAAAGAGTTTTTTTTTTTAAATAAACTTCATAAGTAGATTGTCATCTTGTCAGTTATTATATGTGTAATAGGTATATGATGTATAGAAAAATGTAAAAATGAAAATATAAAAACAATTTAAATTTTCAAATTTTATTTTTATTCCATTTAAATAAATTATCTAGATTGGTACTCATAGATAACAAGTGTAATAGATCGGGATCAATTTAGACATCAAAAGATGTTTGATTTAGTAGAAGAACCAAATGTCATAATGAGGTAGGTTGAACTTATAATGTTCTAATATTTATAAAAATTGGCAATAAAATTTGGAAAAATAGAAAATTTCAAAGGCCTCCAAACGTTATAAACTTTATTAAAATAATTTATAATCGGTAATAAAAAATATTTGGCTCGTACAAAATACTTGAAAATTTAATAGAAGATTCCACAAAAGTAGTTCTTAATGTCATTCAAAAATTATTAAAATAGGCACAATTTTTTTTTATAAGCGTTTGAACAGCGAAGATTGACATAAAATTACATGTAAAATATAATATAATGTATAATATTCTAAACTGACAAAGATATCGGTTTTTTTTAAAATGCTCTAACTCAAAAACGAAAAACCGCAACAACTTGAAATTTTCACCAAATCTTTATATTGACGTTCTCTATACATGGTTAAGTGTTCAAAGTATTTTGACATATTTTGACTTATTTATATACAATTTTTCTAAATTTTTCGTTTCAAAATAAAATATACTTATTACAATATTAATAAATAACAATGTATTATATTCTAGACTAACATATCATCTCCATTCAGAATCGTTTTTCGTATACAATGATACCTATCATTGAATTCAAATTTAACAAATCCATTATAATTACCTATTCTATGAAGAGTCGCACTCCACCCCCAAGTTTACAGCAGAGCGAGGCCCATCCGGTTCTTTTTTTTAAACTTAATTTGTTTTATAATAATAATATGATATTATTATTGTATTATTGTTAGCTAAGTTGCATTGTCTTACTACTGTACTTGCAAGTTCATGAGCTCTAATGAGCGTTCTTAAAATAAATAATTATTAATAATTTTTTTATTATAATTTATATCAGTGAACGAAAATATATTAAAATATCCGATTTTGTAAAAAATTCACATTTCATAAAGTTTGTAATCATTTTTGTAGCTTTTAGGTATTTTTATTTTTTTGTGGCTACAAAGGAAATCTTACGAAAAATATTTTATATTACTTTAAAATATAAACTTAAAATGTAATGAATTTGTATTAAAAATATACAGATGCAATTCCATAAAAATAATAAGTCTCCAAGTTTATTATTTTTTGAATTTTGATAAGAAATAAAAACTCGATTTTATTTAAAACTGGTAATGCTATAAATTTTACCGTATTTTTATAAATTTATCATAATTATTAAAAAAAAAAACGGTTGGAAAATTTTTTAAATGATTCTATTCAAAGTACCATTTAGTTCTATTAGAAATTATTGTGATAATTGGAGCAATCCTCGTCAAAATTGTGTACACAGATACAATAAAAATAATGTGTGACAAAACAGTACCCGCCAATTATATGTGGTGAGTGGTGAAATTGAAAGATTATTGTAATTTTTTCTCGGTTTTCCCAAATTATTTGTAAAACGGTTGTATAATCCCCCTCCCTCCAAAAAAAAAAACTCTTGAAAGTACCAGTTATAACCTAATTCCTAACTTTACTCTTTATTTGGTCATTAAAGCACTCCTTCAAGTCGAAATTATGTACATAAGTTGACAAAAATAATTAATACGAGTACATATCATGTTAAAACCAATACATTCCTCGTTTCACTGAGAATCTAATACATTGTATTTATTTTAATGTAATAAAACGTTTGCAGATGTATAAAGTAGGGTATATTACGATGTCGCTTCACACGGTAATAATATGAATGTTTGAAACGTAATAAAATATAAAACACTTTTACATCTGCAAGTCTGCACACTCAAATACACATTATATATTCTTCATATACATATATATTATACAATATATTATAGTTGAAAGTTTCCTTAACTCCAAATTCGACGTTTACATACAAATTTAATATATATATATACATTATAATGTACCTTTAAATATTTCCTTAAAATATAAATTTATGAAAGGAACTATTACAAAATGGAATTCTTGATAAAACATAATTACGTAGACTATATGAATATGTATTTGTTTATTTGTTAAGACTTTAAAGTATATAACATGTACTGAAAACTGCATAATATGTTCTTATAAGATCAATTCATTAATTTTTACTACTTAATCGTCTTTATTAAAACGATCCTATAGGGTGGTTAGTTCGATGTAATTCACAATGCCGGTATACATGCATCCGTAATATTATAATTAATTGGATATCACACACTTCACAATAATGAAGGTCCTTGTTCTCAATGAAACGGCTGTATGTCATAAATTAAATTCTCTTACACTTTTTGTTACACACAAGGCCTTACTTATCTTAACGTTTGATTGATTACGTCATAATGCGCGGTGTCGAGAATTAGAATCTCTGCCGCGTGTTTCAACGTAGTTGAAATGTAACTAAATATTTCATAATGTTATCTGAGCAAATTTGCGGACATTTATTCGTTTTTTGTTTCAATTTTTAACTTTCAAACTATTATCTAAACACAATTGTTGTAAATGACGGCACCAGATCCGGTGTACAGGTGACGTCACCATTTTAACAACAACAAATGTCTCGATAAGACTTAAGTCTTTACGCAATTGCATACATTATACGATAAGAGCTATTAATTGCTTCTGATGCTTAAACCCCTCACAATTGTGTATTGGTATGTGCATGTTTATAAAATTAGATTTCCAATTGGTAGTTACTTATACCGGTTATAAGGGAAATTAAGTTCGACTGGAAGTCTGATTTCGACCAATACGCGTCAACATAAAATTTTATTAAACGCGCGCCGTTTCATCGTTATTAAATGTCGTTTGAATTAGATAATATACTTAGGATTATTATTTATTTATTTTATTCCATTATTTCTTTACGGAAATTAGGAAAAAAAATAGGTAATAATAATAAAACACTAGCATCATCGGTAGTGGTTGTAGATAAAAATCGAGGATTTAATTTTTAATTTTTATGATACAAGTTTTATTTTATCTTAGGCGGACCGCAACAAAAATATCAAGTCGATTGTTATGTCTGTTATTCCTTGTAAAATATTGTAAATTATACACAGTAATATTGATTTGTGTTTCGGTTGAAAACACGATTTCTTTTCGTAGGTACACCTGTGCACATAGATTGTGTATAATTAGGTACCTATAGGTGCACGTTAACATGTTTATACAATTATGAAAACAGTCATTATTCACATCGCGCGAACTGCGTCACTATGACAACGCAAAATTATCTAACGAAGAAACGTGACTTTATACCTGTATCGGCAAAACGAACAATCGGAATGACCAAAAGCGGATCGCATTTACAATATTTTTTTATTTTAACTTTAGGTCATCGGTTCGTTACGTTGAACTATTTACCAATGCGTGCACGAATGAAAGACTTTCATTTTTTTTTAAATGTTTCGACGTTCATTTATACTTTTAGAACAAATATGATTAATACAAAGGTATAATAACTAAAATAATATGACTAATTAAGAAACTCCCACTATAATTTACTTTATATTTTTTTCATCTACACGATTTTAATTATTTTAAACACACACATGTTTGAACTTTTTGTTATACGAATGGTTAAAATGAAAACAAATATACGTATATATACATAATATGTGTTACTTTTTAACTTTTATTATTTACATATATAAAATAAGTGTCCTGTCGTATAATAAAACATACAGGGAGGCATTTAATGTAAAAGTACATGATTTTATAAAGCATCAACGGCTTACAATATTATGTGATATGACACTCATTGATAATTATTAATGACAAAAATCAATTTAGGAATTGGATTCTCTGACAACTTATGCAAACATATTGCAATAAATCTACGAGTCAATGTTACAATAGCAAATATTCAGTAATTTTAATACAACTAATGTTAATAAATTTACTAGTAGAACGTTGCCTTCTTTGTCCAGTCATAATATCGTACTTATAGTCGGTAAATTGATGTTTCAGAATAATTAATAAACGTGTAGGTAAACCTATGTAGAGCCAATAGTTATATTTATAGTTATATACAGCGTGTATATATGTATCTATAAATATATAATATAGAATTTGTTTCAGACGCTTTCCTAGAGACCTGTTAAAATATCGTACTGAACGGATAATCATATTAAGCAGGGGAAATAATTTAAATTGTGACAAGAAAAAATTGTATACCTACTGCTGTGTGAATTTTGAAATTTTTATTACATAACATTTCACATCACCTACATCAAAAAAAATCATCGATTTTTGTTTGTTTCCTATTTTTAATGTTTTTTGAATAGAGAAAATTCTCAACTTCATTAATATGATGTAACGTTTTGTAATCATTGTCAAAATATGCAATTTATCTTTTTGGCTCATTAATATGATCAAATGCATTTTTTACCGGAATAATCGATGATGTATCATCCTCTTCCTCTTCCAGGTTTTCTTCCTCTATAAAAGTTACATCTTGTCGATGAAATGTTATCAGTAACTATATCTGATATAAGCTCCTAGTAATATTCGCAGCGACGTTTTCGTTGATATCTGCATATCTTGGAAACTTTTCCAATTCCGGAAAATCTTCGTTGATTTTGTTATCGTAATAATAAGTGAGATATTATGTTAAATTTTATATTTTTAAATTAACGTCATTGATAATGTGAAAGTCTTATCCGGGAATATTAAGCGTACTGTCTGAATTAACTACATATTAAACATTGTAAAAATAAAAGTTGATCATGATTAATGCAAAATTACAGATATAAGTTATTTAAAACGCTTTTGCGTAAGATTAGTTCCTGCATTATATGCTCATTTATACGAGTTCCTTGATTTTTACAACGTTTAATATGTAATTAGCTCAGATTATATTTTCATTATAAGGACACACACTAAATAAGTTGACAATATAATTTCAAATAATTGGTTTTTATAGTTGATAATAATAATAAAAAAATGAAGTATTCAGATAAAAAAAAATAATAATTTACGTAGAAGGAGATGACCTATATACTATGGAGCGCCTATGACATAGGTAAAACGGGTAGAATATTATACGCATTGGGCAAATTATGAGGAGGAGCTAAGTTTTAAAATGTATTTTTTTAAATTTTTACAACTGGTCACCATAGATATAGTTACTGATAATATTTCATTAACATGATGTAACTTCTATAGAGGAAGAAAAAAAGGAAGAGGAAGTGGATGATACATCATTGATTATTCCGGTGTTTTATTGTAATATTTTTACAACGAGATGCCAATAATTTAACTTGAAAATGAATATACATGAATGTTGTTATTTTGCATTTTTTAAATTAAAAAGGGGCAAACTATCGTGTTGCAAGATAAAAAAAGATAAGTCTTTCAATCTTTGCATCTAATAAAATGCAAAAAGGACATTACATTAAAAAAGTATACGTATTATATACATTCATAACAATTACTGTAAAATAAATAAAATAAAATGTAATGCTATTGTTCATTCAGGTGGAAAATAGCATGTAGTTTTAGATTATAAGTGAAATTAATGATATATTGGTTTCGCCATGATGGAGTGCCCCAATCAATAATATCTAATATTGATTTAATAATCGTTAATAATAAGTTAAAGCTAAAAAATATGATCTAATTGGTACTTTTAGTGATCTCTTTATAAATTTTTCTATAATTTTACCAATAATTTAGAAAAATTCATAAAAGTTTCAATTTTGATACTTAAGGCTTGATAATTGGATACACATCATAATGTCGCGGTAATTATGTCGCTGTAAAAATCTCGCGATTAAAATGTCGTTGATTTTTCTATTTTTATAACTCGTCACATTGTTTGTTTTAATCCTGTTGTACTCGGAAATTGTCTAGTTATGTTGGAAGTGGTCTAAAATAATAAACTAAAATTAACTATTAGAAAATTGTATATTATGTGAATTAACTAATACCTGTGATATCAGTGTTCCTAATACAAAATGAGTACTAAGTTGAGTAGTTTTTGTAATATTTTTAATTTTTGCCATTGCTTCTTTAACTTCAACTTTTGCAATATCGGCAACATGGTTGTGTTCAGTAGTATGAACTACATTTTACCCAGATAAATGTAATCGACCGCGACATTGCTTTGTATTATACTCTACGCACTTCCAAATATTTTATTTTCATTTTCTTTTAAGTAATTTTCCATTTTATTTTTAGTTTATTATATACTCAAATGACATAATGTATAGATAATATTATAGAGTTTCTACTAAGGTCACAGATTACACACTAATATGTATAATTTATTTTCATAGGTATTAATAACATATGTCACTTTAATCTATGTAATCTAATCCTACCTACGACTGAACGAAAATCGGAACTGCGAACCACATCGGCGATTACGGCGTTATATATTACCTGCGACATTTTTATCAAGACGTTTTTGTTGCGACATTTTTACCACGACATTTTTACCGCGATATATTGACGCGACACCTTGAGATTTAGATACAAGATTTTTTTCTTTATAACAACTTAAAAAATATTTAATTAAAAGTTTGATTACAAAAAAGTCTATACGTGTAAATAAATAAAATTATGATGAAATCGAGTATTTAGATGCATTTCCATCAAAATTATACACTATTAGTTATTTAGTTGTTATCATGTAAGTATTAATCATTACGACTCAAAATATTTACTGAGTACGGATATTAGCTTTTCAAAGAGATATTCCATAGTTTCAAAATATTTTAATGAATTTTGTGCTATACATGGATACTTGACTTTTTCTATTTTTTCAAATTATTATTGGCAATTAGATGCCTTTTTTACAAAAGTTGAGACAGTAAAAGTTCAACCTATGTCATGTTTCCATGACGTAGGTTGAATTTTTACTGGCTTTTGCTATATATCAACCATCTTAAGAACTCGACCTCTTTCATTTAGTTTCATTTTTTTAGATAAATTGTTCATTAGTTTCTGGTTTAAAATACCAATGGACTAATATCATTGATCTATTGCTGTATCTTGACCAACCGTGGAATCTCATTCAACCTAAGAGTTTCGCTCTTTTTATTTATAATTTCATTTTATTTTGCAAAGGAAATCATATTTTAATATTTAAAATATATAATTACAATAATGTATAATATATATGTAAATGCACAATTTAAAAAAATATTTGTATAAATAATAACATGCATATTATGTCGGTCTAACTAATTTACGATTACTGTATTCTATACCTTCGTGTTTAATTTGTTATCAGATTGCATAAACGTAAACCAATTTCTATGTGAATGGAACTTTCCAAGCAGAAATTGTAAGCAGCAGATGTATCAAATGTTACATTGTTAATTTATTATATAAATACTTTATAAAATCAGGAAACGGATAGTATGATTTTTCCAAGTTAAAATTAATTATTAATTGTACATAAATTTATTATTTTAGATTGTATCGAAATAGCCTTTAATTATTATCGTTGATAGATTATCATGATACGATGGATGATGTCAATAAATAAATCAAGTATATAAAAAATCACACTTAAGTCTTCCATACTCATCAAATATTTAACTTGTAATAAACTAATTATATGTATTATATTTATAATTATATTATATAAGCTATTACATATAATTATATGTATTTAATGTATAATAGTTATATGAATTCGTCAACATTTCAAAAGAAGATAATGTAATCAAAATTATTGAGAAATTTGTGAAGATGATCATTTCAGAAAAAAATACAGCGATAAGCACGGAAAACGTTTCGATTCCAAGGACGTCATTTGGAAGTAAAGTAGCTGTTCATTGGATACCAGGGTCGCATGCAGACAGGACCGACGAGAACGAACGTAGTGGCAATCGAGTTAAATCGGTTGGACCGTACGGATTACGTGTCATCGCTTACCAGGGCACTATGCGGTGCCATCGACGCCGACGCGACCTACTCGTGTGGACACATTAAAATAATCACCGATAATTCTAGTGCATTAACATAAACACGTTAATGTTAACACCATAAATACGTTTAAATTCATCAATGAAATAAACAAACCCTATACATTTTTTAAATCATCTGAAAAAAAAAATATTTTGTTTACTCCGTTTTTAAATATTTGGAAATATTAATTCCGAATTTTAACTAAATTTTTATTTATACCATAACATTTGTTATTTTCGATATAAATTATAATTATTAGTACCTATAGTATATCGATTACTAATGAGTTCATTTATTATGTATTTATATACTGTCTTTTAAATGAATATACATCGAATGATCGTAGTACAATTGTACATTGTATACTCGTATATATGTGTAAATAAGAAATTAAAATATACAAAAAAAAAAAAACCTGTAGCATCACCCCGAGAAATAATAATAACATTTTTGCGTAATATAACAATAATTAAAATTATAATTGTTGTTATCATAACAATCTATTTATGAACCCGTTAAACAAATAACTATTTTCTGAAACACCTGCACTTAATTTAAACACACTTAACATATTTAAAAGCAATTAAGATACGTATTACACGACTGGACTAAAGATTAAAAACGTATTATTACAATTAAAACAAATAAAAAACAGTAAATAATGATTGATCTTGATGAATATTATTATTAATTATTATTAGTTTAAAATAAACACACAAAATATTTTAAGTTGTTGGTTCAAATCAACGATTGTAGTAGCATTATGATATATTTATACACCTTTTTCGAAGTGTCGTGCAATATTTATAAAATACATACGGAATAACGTAACAATTATTAAGGAACATATGTTATGAATTTCATAAGATATTTTTTATGAGGGTATACCCTATACTCGTATATATATATATATATTGATCTCATTCATTCGGAAAACATAATATATAGCGAATGAGATACAAATCAAACTTGTGAAGCCTTCCTAATTTTAATTAATTTGACCTTGCATTATTTTATACATATTTTTAAGACGTTTGAATAAATTAAAAATTAAAAACGTTTTACATTATGTCTTATTTTACTTAATTAAAGCCGATGGCCATTAACACCTGCACTGGCTGCACCACGTAAGAAATATTTATAAATATAATTTATTGTAATACGTGTGAACAGATATATGCACATAAAAATGTGCGCGCGATACCTCTATGTATTAAATACGTTTTCGAAAACCGCTTATGTAGGTATACGAAATTATGAGCTATAGTATAGTTGGATGGCCCAAATGATTTTGCGGGCCACTTTGTAAATACATAACAATCCTGCGGGCCACATTAGGGTTGCCAAAAAAAAAAAAAAAAAAGGTCATCAGCCAAAATATTAATATAATACACATATTTTTTTTTTATTCAGAATTAGGCCACCTATAAAATTATAAAAGTATTTAAAACAAATTAAAATATATAAAAGTAATAATAAAAAGTATTTAATACAAAAAAAATGGAGTTAACATTACTATACTATTTAGTGAGATCTTTGTTTCTCAACTCGTTCACTAAGCTTTTTTAAATCAATAGAGATGCTTGTATTTGCACACCGTAATTGATGTTGCAGGTTTTCATTCGTCAAGTTTGAGCGTGATTTATCTTTGGCGAATTTCATTTTTGAAAAAAACGATTCACAAGTGTAAGTCGATCCAAAAGCACTCACAACTTTTTGTGCCAGATTGTTATTAGCCACGTTTTATTTTAACAATACAATTTGCTATATTGCTATAAACTGGTGTCTACTCGTATATATTTTCAGATTAGATTAGAATTATTACTTTTATTGCGATTACGTTGTTAATAATACAGATACCGCGTTGCGCGGGCATTCCAGACTATTCTATCGGCGCAAAAATAATTTTTTTTTGTAAATATTTGATAAATGTCGCGGGCCGCAAAACTTTCCAAGGCGCCGCGGGTTGGCCATCCCTGAGCTATACTAATACTAAACTATAAGCTCAAAATGATTTTACTGGCAAATGGGAAAACTGTTCAAGTACTGGATTATTTAAAATATATTCAAGTATAATATTTATACATATATAATATATTTATAGCACATTCAAATAATATACATTTTTTTTGGAAAATTTAATAAGTTCTTAATTTTTATATTTTTAATTGGATTTGTACGCCGTTCGTTATTAATGTTTAATATTCAAAACGCAGGTTATTATTGCAATAATGCATAAATATATTTTCATGCTCTTACAGTAAATAATATTACGTAGCCGGTTGAGACTGGGTACAGGATATTATGTATGCATAATCCTCACATAAATCTTGTCCCAGTCTACACTCAATGTTAAATGATTACCAAAAATAAATAAATAGATTTTAAATATTGGAAATAAATACATTTTAAATATTTTTAAATATTTTAATGTGTTTTTATTTATTGACAGTACATTTTATTATTATTATTATTATTATTTAAATATTGCATATCAAGATATTTTTGTTGTTAATTGTAATTAAAATCATAAAAAATGAAAATCCTTTGGGCGTTAGGTAGTAAGATATTAATGTTCTTTCAATATTTATATGAATTATTTTAATTTATTACTCGGCGTTCAGTTTGAAATACGTTATCTGCTGCAAAGAAATATAGTTGCATTTTAATTTATAAGTATATTATAAGTTTTTATAAATGTATATACATTTATACTGAATTGTGGTAAACGTTTGAACTGGATATTTATCAAAATCAGTAGTTCATATATAATGTATTCAAGAGGAATATTGTTATTTATTATGGAACATGATTCGAGTGTTTAAGTTGTTTACTATTATGTTTAAAAACAAATCACCATGTCAGCTATTACATGATAATTATAGCTTTGCGTTATTAACCCGAGTAATAATTCCAGATTATTTTAATTTTTAAACATAATTTTTTTATTCATAGTTTGTGTGAAACAAATTAACAATATTAAACAAAACAAGATCGACTCGTTTTATCAACTAGACCAGCGGTTCCCACTACGCCGCCCTTTAACAAATTTTGTGCGGACTGTACTAAAATTAAATTCTATATATATATATATATATATATATATATATATATATATATATATATATAATTTTTATATTTTTAATTATTATCATTAAAAATCTATATGGTTCGCAAGTAATTGAAAAAAATTAAATTTGGCCCTTTCTATAATCTTGGTGAGGACCGCTGAACTAGACCGACGATAAATCTACTACGCCAGACTTGTGATTTCGACAATTGAAATCGCTGTTTATTATACGTATAACTAAATCGTCTAAAATTCTACCATACATATCATAAAAATTGTAAAATTGAATATTAATTTATTACATAGGTATTTGTGTATGTGATCACTTTACAAAATTGTTTAGAGGTGACTGATTAGGTATTTGAATGTATTGTTTTTATATAGTTTTCTATACACCAAAAATGTGTTTAACCGACTTAGGGGTGATGAAGGGCCTCTAAAATCATCTTGCCCTTGAGCCATACTATTTTAATTGCCATACTGCAAGTACGTCACTAAGTATATAAAATTACACGACATGCACAAATATTGATATTTGGTGTAGTGCAATAAAAGTCGTATTGTTCAAAATGTATGTATTTGAGACGAATTCCAATTTCTGACTTGAAAAAATAATATTTGGCAATATTAATAATATGTATATACAATATACGTAATATTTGTATGTTTACCGTATACAGGTGTGTTGCAAAGTATGAAATATTATTTTATTATAACGTATCGTTGAAGTACAAAGGTTAAGACTGCATAAGAACTTCAGAAATACATATGTTACAAAACTACATGAAAGTAAAACCAAGTATGAGTATTATTATGTGAATATTCGTAAATACATTGTGAACTTACAAGTCAAAACAACTCACGCGAAATGTTCTTGACGATATGAACAGTAAACATAATAATATTAATAATAAAATAATAATTTTAGGATATATTGATAACTTTTACAGCGAAAAAATTTGTATTTGTTTAGAAAATAACTGTAAATAGCTATATAAGTTGGCCAATAGCGAGATAGTAAAATATTTACCACCCATGCAGTTTATAGAAAAAAGTAAAACTGTCCTAGTGGTTTGTTAAAAATAGATGTAGTCTCGAAAAAAAACTTTAAAAAGTATTTTTGTTCATCTTAAAACTTTTTCCCATCATATTATTTTCCAAACCGTTTTTGATGTATAATTATATAATATAATATTTAATTATATATAATTATATATAATATATTTATAATACAATTATATTTATAATATATTATATATAATATATAATTAACGTATAATATAATATAAGATGTAACAGGTTTATTTAATTAATGCAATAACTTTTTTGTATTCAATATTTTTTTTTATTTATTTATTTATTTTTTTGTTATGATTTCTAGAATTCTGCACTTTAACACAAAATTTAAATTATTTAAATATAGCTCATAATTTACGGATGGAATAATAAAAAAAATTAATTAAAACTAAAAATTTGTCATTGGTTAATATGTAAATAAATAGTTTATATAGAGAAATAAATAAATTATTAGCCTGTAATATTATAATATTTGTACTGTACAACGGATTTCGAATTAAAAATTATTGTATTTGTATACACATACTTGAAATAGAATTTTTAATTTGAAGCCGATTGTGCTTTGCAAATAAAATAACACCCCAGATTAAGCGTTTATTTATTTATTTATTTATTTATTTCTATATATACAGTGGAACGTCGCTATCTCGAACTCCGATATCTCGAAGTTTTTGTACATTCAATATTTTTTTCAGCCTCGGTCATTTAGTATTGGGCCAGTGGTAGCGTTTAACATTTTTGTTTTAATAGTTTTAATTCCAATTTTTTAAATATTATTGCGGAAATTGGACATACTTGTTATTTCGGGGTCTAGTTTTCCTAAATAATACAAATATCACACACAGCAATAGATTGTTGGCGTTTTATAATTGGTGAAGTTTAAGGCTTGGACGGGATTACGATAGTATTATATAAATAAATAAAAAAATAAATAAATAATTTTTTTTTTTTTCATAATTATTCGGTACGCCCGAAAATTCTGCAGAAAACATTCAATACAATTAAAATTATATTTTTTCCTCCATATATAATATACTCCATATACTAAGCTGCAATTAATAGTTCAAGGTGTATTTAAAAATGTAGCTCAATTGTAGTATAAAAATAGTGCAAAGACATTTTCTTACACTTGAATATCTGATCCAGAAACAGATTTTACCGATGAAACAACTGATAAGAATGAAATTACTGTTGTTGAACGTAGTGCTCAAGCTAAGAATTATATTTACGAATTTTGAAGATATGTCTAATAACAATCTGGATTTTCTAACGACATTTTTTCTGCATTTGATATTTTAGGTAGTTTTAGTGAAAATTCTACTCCTATAAAATATAATTTATATCTACCCATATGATGTAATAACATGTAAACAATATAAAATTTACATTTTATATAATAAATTCAAATTTCTTCCAATAAATAAGTATTTTTATTTATGTTAAAAATGGTCCTTTGAGACTTCGAGATACTGAGGTTCCGCTGTATAAATTATTTGTTTATTTATTTATATATTATAATTTACTGTTCACTGCCAAAATAGTTCCACTTAATTATTTTAGACGCTAAAAAATGAAAAGCAAGCAATTGTAACGCTCTTACCGGCAGATCTCCCATATTTTGTGAGTTTTTTGTTTTTTGTCGAATTTATCAAATTTAAATGTTTTACCAACGGTAAATTATTATTAAATAAAAAGATACCGAAAACGATGTTGTGCGATGTATGATAATTAAGAAAAAACGGAATTTAACACGAACAATAAATTACAAAGGGAAAACGTAAAAAACAAAAACTACGAACTGAAACGATCGGTGTTACAAACTGAAGTAGTTGAATCCGACTACATCTGCAAACCGTATCGTTATCAATTAATTGAAAACCAAAGAGCAATGAGTCATTTGTGATAGTCTGTTACAAGTCAAGACTTGCAAAATTCCAAAATATAGGATATAAGGCTAAAAATAAATATTGAAAACAGTATACAACATTTAGTTCGTATAAATAGTTGAATGTAACTGCGATATCCGTAAGTCATATAAACCAAAAACTTGATAATATATATTATAATCACACGTATAACCGTAGTTGTCTTAATCATATAATTTTTTAAAGATTATTTTGTTGGTTTGACAGTTTTTATCACAGCCCACTAAACATTTTATGTTTCCAACATCCCAGCGAAGTCAATTTTATGTTATATTTGTAACATCATGTATCCAACATCTCGGCGATGTAGGTTTTTAGTTTTATTTGAAACATCAAATTGTGATGTTGAAACATCATCATAGTGATGTTATATTATAACTGTACCAACCGTGTCAATTTGAAATGTTCCTAGAACATTTAAAAATCTACCTCTCTGTGATGTGTACATAAACGTGTTATTAGATAATTAAAACAACGATATTTATTTATAACACCCAACTATACCATAGCTGCCGTGATCGTCGGCAGTCATAACACAGAATAATTTATTCTATTCTGTGGTGTCAGTGTCTATATTAAAGAAAAAGGAGATAAGATTCTTTGAATTTGTTGTCCAAATATTACTAAAATAGGTTATTTATACGAGTAAATACAATAACCAGACCTGTTGTTTCTATATTCTGAATTACTGTCATATATGTTGTGTACTGTGATGTGTACTGTGTGTACTATTCTGTACTATTATTTTTTTATACTCTTATATGTTGGACTTATTAGGTAAGTACATATATTGTCAATACAGTGTATGTTAATGTCTATTGCGATTTTATTTTAATAAAATCGTTTAATGTTTTTAGAAATTAAATATATTGTGTAGAATACGATCGTTTACGATAATCGAATATCTGCAATGTTTGGACAATTAAAAAAGGTAAGATTATTAATTTTTATATAATAATGAAATAATTTATTGGATCTTTTTAGTACTTCTATATTTTATAACGTAAGTATTTATTATATTTTGAATTAATAATTTTTGCAGAGCCATAGAAGAAAATGGGTTATTGTTACATTCGATTCTTCTAAAGAATATAGTGTTTTGCCAGTAAATTGGTTAGTCGAACCCGAGGCAAATAACATTGCGGATCTTCGTTGTTCTCTTACTCCTGATAGAGTAAAACCTAATTTAAGAATGAATAACATTAACGATGTACATGTCACAAATAAAAACTCTTCTATTTCTCATTCTGATACTAATTTTGCTTTTTTAAATCAAACACCTCTACCATATGTTGAATGTTTATATAATGAAAATACAACTACTAAATCCACTTTAGATATACCTATTGAACAAAACGTTACAAATAATGATACTATATCAGACAAATTAAGATCTTGGATGATTAAATATAATGTTTCTCTCAATAGTGGCAATAGTTTATTAGCTTTACTAATTTCAGAAGGTTTAAATTTACCAAAAGATGTAAGAACTCTATTGAGAACTCCTAAAGTGCATTGTATTCAAAGTTTATCTCATGGTTTTTATATCCATCTAGGTCTTGAAGAAATGATATTACCAATTTTAAATAAATGTAATGCTAAATATAATATACCTGACCATATCTTAAAAATAGGAATTAATATTGATGGCCTTCCTATTTCCCATAGTTCTAAAAGTCAATTATGGCCTATACTAATTTCAATTTTAAACCTGAAAGAACTTCCCAATAATGTAATTCCTGTAGGTATATTTCATGGAATGAAAAAACCTAATAATATAGAAGAGTTCATGAATCCTTTTATTACTGATCTTTTGAATGTGTTAAGTGAAGGATTAAATGTAAATGGTACTTTATTTAAATTGGATATTTCTAATATAGTATGTGATGCTCCTGCCAAAGCTTTTCTACTGAACGTTAAATCTCATAATGCGTATTCTGGATGTACATCCTGTATAGAAGAAGGAACATATTTAGAACATCGAATAGTTTACCTTGGTTTAGATAGTGCCTTAAGATCAAACGAATCTTTTCGTAATAAAAGTGATGATAATTACCACAAGGAAGGCGATAGTCCATTAATTAGACTACCAATTAATATAACTAACACTGTTGCTTTGGACTATATGCACAATGTTTGTCTTGGAGTCGTAAAAAGATTAATTTTATTTTGGGTTCGAGGGAAAAAAGATGTTAGGCTTACAGATGCAAATAAAATTAGTATAAATGATGAATTATTAGTGTTAAGACCATACCTTCCATCAGAATTTTGTAGATTACCTAGACCCCTTGATGATATTGAATATTTTAAGGCTACAGAACTAAGAAATTTTTTATTATATTATGGTCAAATAGTTTTAAAATCAAATTTGAAAAGATCTTTTTATAAACATTTTATGTTATTGGTATTTGGTATTCGAATTTTAGCATGTCCTGAAACTTGTCATAAATATAATGATAAAGCATCACAGTTTCTTAAAAAATTTGTTACAGATTATGTTTTGTTATATGGTTCACAATTTGTTACGTATAATGTTCACAGTTTAATCCACCTTCCTATGTTCGTTACTATTCATGGCCCGTTAGATAATTTCAGCTCTTTTAGATATGAGAATTATTTACAAGAAATTAAAAAATCTATTAAATCAGCTAAATATCCATTACAAGAAACATTTAATCGAATCAAAGAAAAACACAACAATGATACTTTAAAAAAATTGTCTCAGTATCCTTTAATGTTCAAAGAATTCAATAATAATATTCCTTCTTTATTATTTAGTGCCAATGACAAACTTTACGAAAAAATTATTTTACAATATTCAAACATTCAAATTAACATTCTAAAAGAAAAAGATAAATATTTAATGCTAAAAGATAATAGTATTGTATCTGTTAGTAATATAGTAAAAGCTTTTGATAAACCTGTGTATATTATTGTAAAAAAGTTTACTGATATAGTTGACTCTATCTCAGTTCTAAATATGCATTATTCTGAGATTGGTGTTTATACTATAAATGTTACCCATTTATCTAATGAATTTTGTATTAATTTATCAGATATTAAATATAAATGTTTTGTAATTAGGATGTCGAATTCAATTGCAGTTTGTATTTCTCTCCTTCATGAAAATATGTTATTTTGATTTTATATTCCAAATTTTTCAATTTTATTAGTTTATATTATAATTTAAATGTAAGTATTACTTATTAATTTGTATATATTGTATTTTTCACTAAAATAATATGTTTAATGTATTGAAACAAATAAATTAATGTATTGACATATCATTATATATGATATAAATCATTAATTTATACGTGTTTCTTTTTTTTAATGCTTATACTGTATGTTATTATTTATTATTACTTATCTATTGGTTGGCATGTTTTTATTAATATAGGGTTATTATACAAGAATATTAATTAGGTATTTAAGTATTTGTAACCATTATAACATGCTTACTGACATGAGTTTTAAAATTTTTATTTATTGTGGTAGCTAGTTTTAACAGTTAATAGTTTATGAATACATTGTGTAACATTGAAGGATTAATTAAACAACTGAATACCAATTATTATCATCCTCCATTTCATGATATTTTATACAAAACTTCAAAATTTATTGATAGATGGGTTATAAAAACAATCATATACATCATATATAGGTGAATATTACGGTGGAAAACTAAATAACAGTAAAAGGTACCATTTTTGTAATGGCACAAATAATGTTAGGCATAATTGAAATTTTTTTAGAATTAACAAAAATCATCTAATTTTTGTCTTTAAAATTTGGTATAATAAATTATTAAATTTTATAAAGTATCAAAAAAATATTAAATAAATTGTTTTCATTATTATAGATTTGTTACTATTATTATTGCTAATAATTTATAAATATTAATTGTATATATAAGCACTGATTATAGAATAGATTATTTATCTATTCTATAATCAATGATATAAGTTGGTATTTAAAATTAATGCTGTTTCCCATTGGCGCAACTAGGGGGGTGCGCAGGGGACTTGTGCACCCCCAAAAAATATAAGCCTTTTTCCAAAAAATGTGTAGGTACCATAATGTATATTGAGAAAAAATAGTTCTTCACTATTTGTGCACCCCCAAAATTATTGGTCTAGTTGCGCCTATGCTGTTTCCATAGATTTTAAAATTATTGAATTTCTAATTTCATTGTTTACATACATTTATTTTACAACAACCAATAACATTGTTAGGTAGGTAGGTCGATTTGCGTAGATCTCATTAGGTTCTTAGTAGATGGAGGTAGTAAGATCAAATCTCATTCGCCGTAATTCCAAAACGATTATATTTTGCCTTTTTTTTCTGATAACTTAATCAGTGTAGATGTCACGGGTACATCCATGTAACATTTCCAGAAGTTGCATGCATGTTATTTTATAATAATAATATAGTGTTACAATTGGTTGTTATAGAGTGATGTTTAAAAAACGTTAATTAAAAGACAGCAATGCGGAACATTTACAGTTACATAGACGTTACTTTAACGCAAAATTAACAAAGATTGCGATGTTCCATGTTTCATTGAAACATTTTGGTAACATGCCTGGGACAAATTATTGCACAGTGGGAGGTTGTTCTGAGATTATTTTACTTTAATTTAAATCGCCGTATTCAATTAAGTAGTTTTAAAAGTATCCAAATAAATTCTATGCTCTAATAATTTGCAGACTCTTTTAGGTTTATAAAATGTAAAAACAAAATAAATATTCAATAATTTAATTAACATAAAATACATTGAAGTCTGGTCATATTCGTAATATTATAAATAAAAGCTAAATGTTTATCCTAGCATACGAAATTCAGATAAAGAACACCACATCGTTACACGATTTCATTTTGAAAAGGATCATTATACTCGTAATATCTTAATTGTATTAGTTCTAATAGTTCTACTCAGTGAAATTAAGAATTTAAAAAAAATCGTATCTTGTTAAAATATGTACTGATTGTTTTAATTTGAAAGCTATAATGATAACTAACGCACCCAAAAAAAATTATTCCAAATTAATTTTAAGCTTGTTTGATATCGAATTCAACAAGAAAATAAAATATTTACTTATAGGCTTTGTAGAATAAATTGTTTTCTTACAAACACAATTAATCATATAGACACAAACATTTCCGCGTATGTTACCAACTGTGACTGAAAAATGAAAGTAAACACGAACAGTGCATTACTGTATAGGATTTTAAATACATTTTTAATTTTCATAATTTAAGCAACATTGTAATAAGAAATCTTGAACGTATCATTTCCACTGCCTCATATTATTGTGAACAATCAGAAGGGATACACTAAAATATTTTTAAAAAAATGGTTTAGTACTGTCAGTACATAATTTGATAATTTAAGTAAATATTGGCAATGCGGTGAGCGGATAACGGTTATACAATCATATGATTACATATAAATATGTTAATTATTGAGATACATCTTTTGTTTCATTCATTAGAATACTTAAAATAACAACTATACAATATAGCATAATATAAACATATAAAAAATTTTAAAATAATTCATATCATTCATATTTATATTTTAATTCATATTTCTTCATCCTGGCTGCAAATTATGGACACAATAAAATATACTAAATATTATAAAAACTAGAGAGGCAAGTAATTACAATAATTAAACATATTACTTATGATGTACAAGCTTTTCCTTGCTTAACTGCATGACCTCGCTTATATATTATAAATTATAATATTATAATTTATAACTTATTTTATTTAAATTAAGCAATAATTTATATTAATTTTTTGTAAACTAATGATAACAAAAAACATGTTCAAATTAAAATGATAAAATAATCCAGTTGCGGACTAAGAAAGTTGCTTGCATTTTTAAAACATGAAATAAACAAATATTTGTATTAAACATATTTCTTCTCCCTCAATATAGTAAATTATTAAGTGTGACTATAAGAACATTAAGGTACAAAAGAATATTATTATTTTACAAGTATTGAAATATGCATTTGATTTAATATATGAAACTCTTCCATTAATAATTAAGTTAAAAGTTAAAGAGTAGGTATGTAAAACATTATAAATTCTTAACCTCTTTTTTGTTACAATGTACTTACAAGTCCTTTGTATGAATGAGAATCTTTTTATACTAAAATTAATTAATTAATTAATTACCATTCTCGCATTAGCATAACGTCTATAATTTGAATAATGTAGCCAAAAGAAATCACATGCGATAATATTATACTCTTCTGATGAATAATTGAATTCATTAAATGTATATTAAACCATTATATAATTAGGTTTACATTCCGGTTAAAGTACCATACGTGTTTAATGACTGAAAACTAGTCATGTGTATTTACATATAAAGCAACTAAAAATGTACAGACTTAGTATGGTTTTTAATACAATCATTTTTTAGTTTTATTTACATTTCTGTTAATATTATACGTACAAAATATACCAATATGTACATATTTGAATACATTTTGATTAATCGTATATGATGTGTACTTGAAATAAATATTAAGATATTTTTTATAAATATATTCAAAATAATTTCAATTTCATTATTAAATTAATAAAACGTTATTTTACAAAAAAATATTTTATTCAACTATACATTTGGCATTTTCTATATGACTCTACCGTGAGTTTTGGGAATTACGGTTTATATATATTTTTAAATGTAGAACGTCCAGCTGTTGGATGTTGAATTGCAAAAACTATTTTGCATTTGAATATATATTTTTTAATATTTTATTACAATAAAGTATATAAAATTATAAGGTTTAATAAAATAATAAGGAAAACTAATTAATTTTATTCTTCTTCTTTATCTATTTCTTTCTCGTAATCGACCATCCAGATGATACATTCAAAATATTTCACGCCACTTTATTCTAATAGCTTACAAGTAACCATTGGTAGCAAATATTCCTAATTTTTTGGAAACTCAATCCTCCCCCCCCATTGATATATTTGTAGAAAAATTGTGATTTTTTCATAATTTCTTATAGCTGACTTTAAACTTAATTTGGGAGGTTTGGTGGTAATTCGAGGGGTCTAACCCCCTATTTGCACCAATGCAAGTAACCTGTTCTGTTGTAGGTGTTTAACACTACGTTTCTATGATATATTACTGAAGCTATTGCATGCCATCATAAAATATTATATCCATGCGGTTCACATAATCGTACACAGATAGTTATCATCAGTTCAATGCTATTACAACAAAGATAATATTTCGATAGGTCCGTCGATGTGGTTAAATTATTATGATTATGCGGCACCCTATGCGAGTTTCAATGGAAACCGTACAACGAAATGATTTTGACGCATTTTGCGAAAGATTTTGAGATTATTACCTTAGATCATACACAACAGAGTTGACTTAATAATGTACACATGTACTGTTCTTACTTCGTTCACACGTTAACGCAATAATTATTTGCACAACCCGTCAAGTTCACGTCCGTCCTGCAGTATTTCTACGGTCATCAGGTCCGTTGTATATTTTGCGTGGGGGGGGGAGGAGGAGGAAGTTCTACAGAATACGTTCCAAGTGCATATTGTGTGAAACATATACAGTGTGACAAAGCTGAACGGATAATCAATATATTATTATAACACTGCCGACTATGCCCTCCCTTGTCTCGTTACATTTCGTAACAAATCGTGTACATTTACCGACTAAAAACCCTTAACCAGTACGCGAGCACTTCACCAACATATTATATATTGTTATTGTTACTATGAACTTCGCATCGTAAAAAAGGCCGTCGGGAAAATCCACTGCAGCACGTGTGCGCGTATTATATCATATAGCCATCACAAGCGTGAACGAATCTCGACGGTCGACCTACAGTCCACGGACTACTATTCGTGTCATGGTCGCATTGTTACAGCTGGCCACACGGTTACGCGTTTTGTGCTAGCTATTTACTTGTTTTATAATTTTCTAGCCGAATCCATGAGCGTCGTAATAGGAAAAAAAATAAAAAATTAATATTCGCTGGCGTTACGTAGAAAACCGTGGTTAAACAAAAGTAATTAATTAAAAATAATATTCGCATACATTATTATAATATGTACGATGCGATTCGCGGTATAATGAGTCTCAATCCATAAGTCTACTAGGATTTGAAACTTTGATGGTGCGCTCGCTTTCGTCTTCAGAAGACGATTTATTTTCACAGTGAAATATACTCGGGGCCTAAATTTAACGAGATTTGAAACAGTCCAAAAACATATAAAATATTAATAAATGGCAGGGTGACCAGGTTAAATTAAAAAAAATCCGGGGAAATAAATTCCAACTTAAACGTCCTAAACATAACTTACAATTTTTATTGTGCTATTTTTTACTCGTAGGTTACACTATAAAATATTAAACCCTCAATATTAATATTATTATATTAGAAAACATACTATTACTTCCAACAAAAAATAATTTCAAACTTTTGAATATAGCTTACAGATTTGTGTATTGCATGATGACATAGAGGTAAACATTTTTGAACATTTTTTTCGCCGTCGCCAAATGTATGTAGAACATTTTTGTGGATATTCTTCAAAAACTAGTGATTTTTTATAATTTCGGCATAAAATTCTATGGAACTTAAACCATATGTTTTGATTATAAAATCATTTCCATATCCAACTGATTACCAATGTCGGTCCAAATGGAAGTTGTCAATGAAAACATTCATTTTATTGATGCGTTTGAACCCGGCAAACAGAACGCAAGATCAACAACAGCCGCGGAATGCCGCAACATTTTAAATATCCAAATCCTTTTCTCTAATATAGTTTTTGTATACGTATTATATTTTTAACTATTTTTATTCCAATTAAGTACAATTTTTTATTCATTCGTCGAATGTTTTTTAAATTAATATTCATGAATGCTATAAACACATCGATGTAATTCTTCTTCATTAAGTTCCACAACGAATTCTGAAATATAATTGTATGCACTCTTGGCATTCTTTACGGTATGTTTATATGTTAAATGTAACCAAAAGTGTTTTATATGTAAGTACGAGTATTATCCACTTTTACACGTATTTTATGTACTTTAGCATGTGTTACCGCAAATTTTACCATCAGTCGCCACCGTTTCAGTGTGTGAGGACATATATGCGTATATATATGTGATAATTTATTACCTTCAAACCTTCAACTATCAAAGTAATTGAAAGAGAAATAAAATCCTCGAATAAAAAGATGAATTCCGGAACATTATTATGTTAATGACTAAACCCAGTAACAACACCTAGTTGCCAAGTTCCTAAACATCTAACACCAAGTTCCTAAATCAATAACGTCCCGGAAAATCTGGAAAGAATAGACACCTTAATACATAGCTAAAGAACATTTAATTCGTCTTCATGAAAAAAAAAAGTTCTATGCTGAATATATTATTGGTAATTGAGTCACTAAAATAGTAAGAGTAAAAAAAAAATATTTTAAAATTGTTTTTATGTACATCGCTTCTATATAATACAGTTGAATTAATTTTCATAAGTTCATCATTAACCGAATACGTCACAGGTTACAAATATCTATATAAAATAAAATGTTAGGCCTTGGAACTACCTATAAATATGCATTGCAATGACGTACGGGAAATAATTTGTGTTGGGTAAGTGCTAAAATAAAATTTCAAATTAAAACTTGAAAATAAGGTATATTATCGATAAAAAATAATAATTTAAAATGTATTTGTAGATAAGATCCATTCGTTTTTCTTGTTTCAAAAATTAGTTTATATCTTTAGCAAAAAAATAATATGCCTCATGGTTAATCAGTAACTTTTCTACTATAAAAAGTGTGTGTGGTAAATTATACCTAAATAGGTATTGTTCAACATAAATGTCTGCTAACTGACGAGAATTTCTTTTGCATCTTTAATAAATTAATAACATTTTCATATTTTCTTGGCTTTCAATTAATTGTGAGAATTTGAAGCTTATTAACAACATATTAAAAAAAAAAAAAAAAAATACCTTAAACTATTTAATAAGGAATCAATAATAAATAGTTATAAATAGTTTTCAGCATTTTAATGAATCGTAAAAATGTATTATTTTTTTATTAAATTAAAAAACAACCTGAAAAATTAAAAAATATTTTATAATAAAAGGTTTTATGTTATTTATGTTTTTCAATTAATTATAACAACTAATAAAATATATCCTATATAGAGATACTATATGTCGTATAAAGTATTAGCATTATAATCTATAATTTAGTTTTGCGTTAGTAAGAAATAAATTATGCAAGCGTATGAAAAAATAACAACTTTTTTTTAACTTGTTATTTTTTTCATACGCTTTTCATAACTTTTTTTTAACTTAAATTATTTTTAACTAAGTAAAAATTTTAAAAAATGAGTGTTAACTTTTTAATTAACTGAATTAACCAACAATTCGATTAACTTTTAACTTCAAAAAAAATTATTTACTTGTCCAGCTTTGGTGCGAGTACATCAAAATTATTATAAAAAAATAGGCCTATCCGGATATGGTGTTCAAAATAGGTGTTACTATTAAAAAATGCTTATTGTACTTCTACTATGTGTACGAATACCGAAATGAAAAATATTTTGAAATGTAAAATAAAAATGTATTTATATACTACTGGATTGTGGAAAAAAATTTCCATATAATCCAATGTTTACGGCTGTAAAATTCAGTGTTCCTTAAATTGGTGAACTCGCGGTATAGCTAAATGTGGTAGTACGGATCGTCGTGGCGGTACAGTGGAAAAGCTAGATTACACCATTGCCACTTATTATTTTAATATTATGTTAATTCGAGACGTGAACCGGTGATAATCTGTAGAACATAACGTTAAAGTTACGGTGCGAATAAAGAAAATAAAACCACCGACTGTCGTGTGACGGGAAAATGGTTTTTCTTTTGGTGATCAATTTCGTCACGTAGGTTGTACACTAGGATTCAGGAATCGCAGTCGGGCCATGTGATCGGTCAGACAAGATACACTAGTCACGTGTGTCATCCGCAAACGTACCATCGTCGGTTGTAAGTTGTTTACCATTAAAATGTTATCGATCGTTTAATGATCAACGGTATTATTTAACGCTATCAAGTATTAGCTGCGCCACTATAACGTTCGAGCGAGCGAACGACATGCATCGCATTTACGTTTTATAGAACGCGTTTCACTGTGCGGTGTATTTATACGTACATATCATATGCGTAAAAAATAGGTTGTAGCCACTGTAAGTCCGTAATAGTCAGCACTAAATTTAATCTATTCTTCGTTGCTGTACGGATATCGCGGCCAACTCCACTACGTGCGGTAGATGGTGCGTATATTTAAATATCACTTCTTGTATAACTATTATTATTATTATTATTATTATTATTATTATTATTATTATTACTATTATCATTATTATAGCAAACGATTAACGCCGCGCGAAGCGTATAGCCAGCGCGTAAGGATTAAAGGATTATGTTCGTTTTTGGCTTTCACGCCTCGTGAAACTCGTTTCGTGCGCGTTTTGACGGACGATTTTTTAAAAACTGTACGCTGGTATCACGTGCCGATCGCTCGTCATCACGACTAGTCTCGTTATACACGCGTCATTCTCTCGTACGATTTTCGAACACCTCCTGCTCCTGTACCTCGTCATCGTGTCCAATATCGTGAGCCGTCGATAAGAACGGTTTGGAACAGTTCTAGAAAATTAGACCGATAATAATTAATTCGTGTTATGCGTATTACTGTATTAGCGGAATGCGATGAGCAGGATCAAGACCGATTTCACCAAGTGTTCAAGGTGTTCGATGAAAGGTGGCTTAACAAATCAAATCTCAAAAAAAATTATCACAATTGCATGATAATAATTTATTGTAAATATAATACGGAATTTTATGATTGAGGGGGGGGGACAGCAAATTTTTTTTGTATGGTCCAATAGCCAAAGAGCGGGTCTGAGTAGGATGAAGAGAACATCTATCGTCTGCACAATTATTTGTTTCGCGTGACCAGTGGCGGATCCATGGGGGGGTTTTGGGGGTTGAAACCCCTCCCAAAATCACGAAATATATATATTAAAAATCAATAATTTTATGAATTATACATTCGATAAATTTCGTTTTTAAATGTGCACTACTGCATTAAAAAGTAAAAACCCTTGATCAGTCACTGACTGCAATGTTATAAAAAATATTCCAAGGGCCAAAGAAAACATTTTTCAAACCCCCCCCCCCTAAAAAAATCCTGGATCCGCCACTGCGCGTGACCCTATAAACGATAGATATGGATAAACGTAAGAAAAAGCCAAACCCGCGTGACTTCGTATCGTATATGTTTGCATTTTCGAGTATCTTTTTTTTTGTTCAAACATTTAAATACTTGTTAAACGCATACATTGAAATTATGATGTATTATTTTTTTGAAATATTAATCAAAATGATGGTCAAATATATGTTATCATTTGATATACTCGATCCTCATTGTGCCGGCACTGGTGGTTTAAAGCAGTTAATAATGTTTTCATTCATTATTGGTTATATTTTTTAAATAATTAGTATTGAGTGATTAAAAGTGCAAGGAAAAACATTTTTTTAAAAACAAATTATTATTGCGCATGTTTTAAGGTTTTCATGCGCGCTAAAGGTTTTATAGACCTTCTGCCCTATGGTCTACTAATAATTAGGATTTCGAGAGAAGAGTCTATAACTATTATTCTGTTCGAGATACGGGCAACATCGAGATGTACCGACGTACGATGCCTTTTTAGTTGTTCAAGTCATGAGCTTACAAAAACAGTATTCGATTACGATCCATCTGCGCGGGTGACCGTTGTGGGTATACTCCGTAGCCGGCCGTTGTCCTCGTCATTCGTTGACAATTGCGGACAGAGAGCGCTAGAAATCGGTGTAAGGATAAAAGACTAAATTCCATAAAAAATAAAAACTTTTGTTTACATGAAATCATTTACATCTAGCTCTTGCAGAGCATTTTCATTATTTAACGACGAAAAGAGTTTTTAATTCGTTTTTAATCCAAAACCTAAAGTTCTGTGAATGTAAGTTTCAAATCCAAATCGGATATCTTGTATATTCGGTACAGCCATTTCGATGTTTTCTGCTCACCGTTCTGACTGTATCCATCGACAGATATGTACTTTTTCCGACTTAACACTATTACACTACATAATATGCGAACGGTGTCGCCATGTTATGAAATAAAGGAGAGGTTCATTATGGTTGTTTGAAAAATTAATTGCAATTAAAATTTAATATTAATAGTTAATCAAGTAATTTGATACTAAAACGCAACACTTAGTTTTCAAAGGCCCGTGCGATCCGTACAGTTATACTGAATACCTACTTAGGGAATAAATAGTCAATTATAGATATAATTATATAAAATCTATTCATGCGTACTACGTGTTTATCAAACCCGTGTAACACGGGCTTTTTTTTAACATTCACTTTCAAACACGAAATCTAAGAAAAAAATATTTTCGCAATAAGCATATGCGAGCATGTAAGGTTGTGCAAATGAGTTGCTTATGATGAACGGAAAAAACATTCAAGGCACTTCGCGTGGTTAGGATAGAAGTTTCTTCAGTTATATATAGGCTGAAAAAAAAAACGCTATTTACACTGTTTTCATTAAATTTCTTGCAATCGTTTTTCTTACGCGTGATTGCCCTGCACTGAACCGTACATCAGTCATCCGCGTGGAGGCGTATACATTATCAAACTACTTAAGAGTATTGTTTTATAGAATTTTTTTTCTTTCTTTCAACAAATATTTTGTATTTATACGTCGTATTTGTAACGAATAAAAAAACAAAAAAATCATGTTGTACGAGTTGTGATTAGAAACTGGCATACCAAGTTCGCGTTGATTTTCGGATAACGTCTCAAAAGCTCCGCGCCGGAAAATTGTCCGAGCTGTATTGGAAAATCGCGTGGCGAGCTGATCTCTCGGTCGACGGTTGCGCCGCGGTAGGTTTGCGATTTTCATTGTTTTGCCGTCGAATTCCGTTGTACGATTTACGTGCACGAATGCAGTCAACGCACGTAGTACACGAACCGAGCTGTGCGAGAACTGCGTATGACGGGCAAGCGAATGAGAGGGAGAGAGAGAGACAGAGAGAGTGTGAAACGGATAACAGGACGTTCGTGTCCGTTCAAGGTCCGGTCGCACGCGCTCGAAACAATCTCACGACCGCGTTGGGACGCCGTTTGCCAATATCACACGGAGCGCTCCAATCATCATACGGATTCGAACGTACAATGCACGCACGTTGATCTAACCGCGCACAAGTACGGCATGTGTATCGTTATTGTTAGTGTTTTCGTTATTAATATTATATTTTTTTTTTCCCCCCGACCCGGTACGAACGTACGAGCGGTATTCGTACCGGTGCACGCGATCGCCGACCGCAACCGGCATCCGATTCCATGGACGGACGAGCCGGATCGTTGTGGCAGCGGTGTCGCGTCCAGGGGATTCGACGCCTGGGGCCGACGAAAACGTGCTGATTATGCGTTCGTGACTCTTTTTCTGTTTTCCGCGCGCTTAAAAGCGCCCTAGCGCCAACAGCGTCCGGGGCAAGAATACCCATCCGCGCGGAGTACGCGTGCGAATCGATACAACGCCGTGAATCGCGCAATCTTGCCGACGGACTGCGCCGTTTTACCGCGTCGAAAGCCCTGCCGCGGTTTCATCGACGAAATCATGTCGATTTATAAACGAAACTGTCGGGTTTTTTTTCCGCTCCCGGTTAGATTCTCAAGGTCGCGGTACATCGTATGCTTTTGAAAGTTTTTTGACTTTCCCCCTCCGACGTTATTGTTTAGATTTTAAAACGTACCTCTAATATTTCCATTCGTCCTTCTGTGCTACGGACAAAACGAAATCAATTGTTCGCAATCGTTTCGATTTCGATCAGGGTACGCAACATTATACGGTGCGATGTGGACACCACAAACCGTAGATGCTCGGGGTCTAGGTAATAACGCCGTTAATGTAATTATTTGTTCACGTTGCGCGTACGTGTGTCGTCTATCAGTACATCTTAAATTGTGTTAAACGTTTTATTTCACGGCATATTAATTTCGTCTGCAATCGTTCACTATATTTTTCCCGTTAAAACGTTGTTGAACAACGGGTTGAAATCCCGGATTGTATTTCAATCTTGGGAACTGGATGGTAGAGAAGAAGGAGGAGGTGCTGAATGACGGCGTTGTTTGCCGTCTCACAGGTTGACCGCAGTGCCGCGTATGGGTATGCATAATACCGTACCGGTATGAATATTATTATGGTCCTGCTGCGGTCGATCGAATCGTATTTGAAACACGCCGCTGTCAACAACATTGATCCCGGTCCGTGTGCGTAATATTTAAAACGTGCGATTTTGATTCGCCGAACCAAAACTCTGTGTGTTGACAAGAAATGTGTAACGCCAGTGGCGCCAATATCAATTTCGTACGCGGGTATTGCCATAAAAGTAAAACGTGATTCGGCTAAAAAAACACCTCGTAAATTTATTACTCGAAACAGCATTGCGACCAAAATTCGAATTTCTATGACTTGTGCATCTTGGTACCAAGTGCAGTACCCCTATCCACCGCGGGACCACCCATCTGAACAGAATATTGCATCCGCGATACCAACACACGGTGATCGGCACCATCGTGTAACGTTGTAGCGGACGTACGAAGGAAAGAAATTAAATTAATTAAAAAAGTATATATATATAATAAAAGAAGTACAAGATGTGCGCGACGAAAGAATAATTAATACGGGTCAGGCAACTGTTCACCCTGGACTAAAGTCGAAAAACTACTCGTTTTATCCGTTGAATGCGCAGTCGGTAGCGCAACAACCGGGATGGATGACGATGTCTAATATCGGGGTCTCAAAACTCAAAGGGAGCGTCATCATATAAGTAAACTTGGAGGATTTTTTATCGCGAAATAATTTAATAGCGCGTCTAACGATTAATGTGTGGCAAGTAGTCTTTATTGGAAAAAATAAATTTACCAACACTTAAATAGTTATAGGACCCCGAACTTACCTTATCATCGGAGCCCCGAGATCTTAGTTGCGCCACTGGATGCAGTCAATTATGGGAAAGGGGGGCTATATAAGATACTTACAATCTCGGTGGTGAGCCTCGATGGTGGTGATTTTCATCAACGCACACATCTGGTTTCGAGTAAAATTCGATGATTTTGTTTCCCAAAATGTTTCTGCTGCGCAAAACGTTTTCACTACACGTAGAAATATGTTTCGATTTGACTGTACTTAACAACTATCTTCCTCGAGTAAACCTCGAGTGCCGTTTCGACGTAATGTCACGCACATAAATAACAACACCGTGAGTTCACACTGACTTTTTTTGTATCTTGTTTTTTTTTTCATTTTAAAATACTAATATAACAAATCGGATTAATAGATTTAGGACAAATAATAAATAATATTATTGTTATATATATATATATATATATATATATATATATGCGTATAAATAGCAAGTTTTGAAACGGGATTCAATTTACACGTAATTATAATAATAATATTGTATATAAATAGTCTACTGTTTGGAAAAAAAATTACACTAACTTACACGTATATTATATAATATTGTAAAAAAAAAAAACAAATATTTACATATAGTCACGCTGTATTGGCGTATGTAAAATATCCGGATCGCGTTTTTTCCTTAAAAATAACAATTAGAATAGTGCATACTTATGATGCGCAATAGCATTTTTCTTCTATCCCGAGTGTACTCTTTGGTCGGTAAAACACTGTTATTGGGTGTATAATATAAGATTTTATAACAAAACGCCGATCGCAATAAAGTTGTTCGTTGAATGCAAGAAATTTATAATTTTGTTTTTTTATTCCCATAATCTATAATTATTAAATATAATATATATATATATATATATATATATATATATATATATATATATATATATATATATATATATTTATATATATACATAATGTTTTAATTTTTCAAAAAATCTACAATTATTATAGAAAATTGTTTCGATGCATATTTCGTTTTTACATTAATATGCCTACAGATAAATTATAAGATACAATAAATATATTTCATATACATTCTACTTGACGATTAAAGCTGTTATGGAGAAAAAGGGAGGGGGGATTTTATACAAAAAAGTAAAATACATTTTGGCACCAATAAATATAGTCTAAACACTAAAGTTGAACCAAACAAAAAAATATTACAATAATAATAATAATAATAATGAATTAATACAACAAAAATAGTCATACATAACCAGAACACAAAATAACGTAAAAAATAAAACAAAAAATGTCAAAAACTTACATATTTATAATACATATCTTATCTTATACCTATACGTATATACCAGATACATTTCGTACAAATCTATAGTATAACATAGGTCATAGGTAGATTATTTACAACGAAAACAAAATGTATAGATATAAATAATATTGCGATTTGCAATATAATGCTGTAGCATATAAACGAAGTTGAAATAAAAAAAAAAAAATCAAATTTCAAAGCAGTGTGTCGAAGACCGTTTTTTCATTTTTTATTCGTTGCTTTATTATAACTATATTATTATGATTTTATAATATATTAATTATGTAAATGAGATGTAGGGACGAAGAAGAAACGACTATAACTACTGTTTAGATTAAGGGTAATATTATGTAATACTTATACGATACCTACATAATTATTATTTAATAATAATAATAATAATAATATTATTTACACTTCGTAGTTAATATAAAAAAAGAAAACGCTAAAACTCGCTTAAAGACGGAGATCGATAGATTTTCATCTAAAAAAAAAACCACTGGTTATACTTTACGAAACGACTTATTGTACACTTATTATATATTATTATTATTATTATAAATGTTATAGTTTAAGTTAGAGGCTAAGTAGAAAAAAAAACTCGTATTTAATAAACATACCTATACAGTAGCTATACGTAATATTATATTGTTGTAAACCCGAACGCGTCCAACCCGAGAACTTTTTACAATTAATACGCATAGTATTATATTCTACATCATTATATTGCGTCATATACACGTTTAATCAAATATATATATAAATATAAATATATATATATATATATATATATATATATATATATATATATATATATATATATAGTAAAAACACAGTATGTATAAGTTGTAATTAATCTAATAGTATATATATATTTATTTATAAATGTGTATGTGTGTATGTACGGGTAAACGTACACCGTTACTTAAATCGTACTTCATTTATGTACACGTTTTAACTTATAACTTCGTCACTCTGGAGCCAATATATTGTGTAGCTCGCACACCAATCAACGTAACATAAACAATATGTTATGTACATTACATGTTATAGGCCGCGCGTTTCGTTCTTCCGCCGTTTTGGAATGTGTGTGTTCGCGGTACCCGTGCATTTCGTCCGGCGTTCAACGTACGGTTTGATCGGAACGAACCCGATTTTTACGGTAACGAAATAACGATCGAGTGTGTACTTCGTTATTCTCTACCAAACTAGAAGGATGCGCGTGACCGCGAATAATACACGTTCGGTCGCATCGAAGATATTGTTCGAAGGAACGAAAATCGTGTTTTCATTTTTTTTTTTTTCTCTTACGAAAACTACGAATCGTTTTTCGGCTTAGGGTCCTGTAATCGCATGAAATATACGTGTGCACAATGTAATACACTGTACGTGTTAACGTTTCGCGTACGGAAAATTGCACGAGCACTAATGACGGGGGTTTCGAGTACCTGTCCATTCCGCAGAGTTCTTCAAACGGATTGCTGCATCGGGTAATGGTGGTGATGAAGGTGATGCGGCGGCGGCGGCGCGTGCAGTTGATGGTGCAGATGGTGCAGCGGCGGGTGAGCGACGGCTGTGGCTCCAGAGTAAAGCGACGGTCACTGGTGGTGCTTGATGGGCCCGTTGCCGTGGTGGCCGCCGATCACCTGCATGTGATGCTGGTGATTGGCGTTCGCGCTGCCGTTGCTGTTGTTGTTGTTGTTGTTGTTGTTGTTGGCGGTGTGCTGCTGCTGCTGCTGCTGCTGCTGCTGTTGCTGTTGCTGCTGCACGGCCTGCCGCTGGCTGTTCTTCTTGTTCTTCATGCGCCTGTTCTGGAACCATATTTTCACTTGGCGCTCGGACAGCGCCAGGTTCCGGGCCAGCTCCCATCGTTTCTGCTTGGACACGTACGCGTTGAACAGGAACTCCTTCTCCAGCTCCAGCGTCTGGAACTTGGAGTACGGTTTTCTCTTCTTCCGCACGGTCACCTGGCCCGTCCACTCCAGCGGATTCGATCCCACGCCCATGCCGATGCTCGACAACGAACCTGCGCGAAGGGCACACAAAACACGTAAGAAAGTCATTAATATATTAACATGGTCCACGCGCACGCGGGGTGTTTAAAATGCGGAGCATCATGCACCGGGTGCACCGAGACCGGCAACGCTGCAGATATTATAATTCCCCCCGCATGATGTTATCGTGGTGCGATAATGTGTAACGGTTTGATCCCTGTCGGCGAGCAATGCTAAAAACGAACGAGCCCGAAAACTATCGTCTGAATAGAAGTTAAACTGTAACTGTCAATCCAACGGTGTACGTGGATCCAAATAGTTTTAGAAAAAAATAAAACGTGAAAACTACGCGCTCGACTAGTACTCGTACTCTCAACCGGCCGTAGGTTGTCACGAACAACGTGATATCGACCGTTACTGAAAAGATCATAAAAAATACCAATAATCGAAAAAGTGTTTGAAACCGCTGTTGATAAAATGCACTGTAAGCGTTTAATTTTCACACAACTATGAATGGTTCAAAGGATTTCTATATAGGTACGGATGAAATCGATTTAAATAAAAATGATTTTGGTCGAGAGTTTTGTTTTCGACATTTTCCCAATTACGAGTACACTAAGGGCTAGGATAAGCGATTGAATTTTTTTCTTTTTCCATTTTTTCGTCGTAAAAGGTTTAGTAGTAGGCTCGGTATGTATTATTACGGGTAAAAACACCGCCTATCAATCCGCGGGTCAAACGAGTGTCACTCGATAACCGCTGAAACGTTACATTTCAATGGGCGTCCACGTAAATGTTACGAACCATAATTCGTTTTCGATCGATTCGGTTCCGTCGCGATGATAACAATTACAATAATGAAATAATAATATACCAGCGAAGAGAGTACAAGACTCGGTGTACACCGTGTAAAACGGTGCAGTACCGTAGTCATCGTCGCCACTGCCACCGCCGCCGCCGCCGCCGCCGCCGACAAAGACGATGGTCGGACGGGCGGCCATAAATTTCGAATTCCGTGCCACGAAAACCGCGCAGGGGATCGTTTGCGCGCGACGTACACACACATATACGTATATACCTACGATAGGCGCGTGTACCTATGTGTATGCGCAACCTCACGGGGGAGCCGATGAAACACTCTTCGCGCCCTTTCACTGGTAATAGTTACGCGACCCTGAGCGCGTACGCCCTACATGTGATGCACGCGGTGTACCTACCAAATAACGTGTCCCCGTTTAGTACACATGCTATATGCTTTATATGGAGTGCGGGTATATTTCGTTATTCGCAGCGACGATCAGCAACGAAAGAATAAAAAACAAGGTGGTTTTTTTTTTTCTTTCTAAATCACGGTCCCTATGCATCCCTCGCGCTCCGAAAAAAAGAAAGAAAAAAAAAATTATGTCATGATACGTATACCTATTAATAATTTGGAGAGTTAAAATTGTTTTAATACAAGTGCTTGCAATGATGTGTGCGTGTGCGTGTGTGAATCGGGGCGATAATTAGTTATGTATAAACACGCATGCGGTCAGATGCGCTTTGAAACACCGAATTTCCATATTCTGAGCGTTAATAACAAATCGTAGTATAATTACGAATCCTCTCGGTTTACAAGACAACCGTGCAACACCATTTGTGCACACAAATTAAATAGCATTTTAATTATACTCTAACACGAATAAAATATATAATTATAAGCTTAACACGAAATGCATGTTCTTTTAAATTTTTCTTTTAAATTGTAATTAAAAATGTATTTATAACTTGCTATTAGTTGCATAGGTTGCAACCTCTTTGTACATTTACCAATTAAAATGCATGTTCTGTAACGAAATTAAATTGTACAGTTGTTTTATGCGGAGTCTTAACAGTTATTTTCCCAATATATGACTCAGTGCAACTGCAGCATTACATATTATAGATTTGGTTTACTCGGTAAATCTGTCGTCGAGCGCGGAAAATTCAAGATAAGAAATAAATATTTTTATTTTCTTACACGCGCATGCACACAGCGCACGAACGACACATATAAAACATTACAAAACACGCTCTTCGGCGACGGAGTCGGCAGCGGAAGACGGGCGCGGGCTCGCGCGTAGAAACTAATAATAAGCAGATGTTATATTGAGTATAATATATAGTATAAACGGAATTTAAATTTTTCTACGAGCACTAGTACGTGCTGTATGCTGCCGCGCGCGCTCATGTAGAGTAATGTACAGTGCGCTCACACGCCTTATGGTTATTCCTTCAAAATGGCACTCGACGCGTCGTCAACGCAGTATTATTATGTAAGTGTGTGTGTGTATTATATTAATAATCTCGTAGTCAGACAGTGGTCGTCAAAATACGATTGTGTGTATGTGTGCCATTGTAGTAGTAGTGGTAATAGTAAGAGTAGTAGTAGCAGCAGTAATGGTAGCTGGTATGTGAATGAGACAATATTACGTATCGCATACGCGTATATGTGTAACGTGACGGAGAGAGAAAAAATAATTTTTACCGACTCACATATCACTCAGGGAGACGAGGAAAAAAACCCGTTTTCGGACACATCCCAATTATCGTACGCAAAACATGTCAATCCGAAAAATTAACCGTTTCGAGAGCGAACTCTGACCGAATTGTGTTTATTTTTAATAAATATCGGTCGCGCGCGCCGCAATGTCGTTGCCCGAGTGAGCCGTTACATTAGATATAAAGTCCTATACGTACATACGCGCAGATCACGTATATTATACATACGTATGCGATATGTACACGTTTATTTTATGGCCGTGAAAGCGTCGTGCACGGACGATTTGCATACGTACACGTATTTTACCGGCGAATCTCGACCGGGTCATCGTTGTAATTAATAGAGACGTCTAATACGGGTTTAGACGGAATTCGATTTTTTTCCCCCAACCGTACACTATGTGTTCCGCGGCGATTCGGATGACGCGTAAAAATATATTTGGGCGCGCACGAACGACCTGCGCAACGGAAGCAGCAGCAGCAGCGGCAGTTGTAAAAAGTATCGAGTCGTAAAGCTGTCACGAGCCAGTAATAAAAACATCTAATACGTATTCGTACACACATTAGTATACGGCGTGGAGTCGTTTACGCGGCGGCGATCGACAAGTCGACGTTTCTCCGGTCGTTTCGAAGCAATCGTTGAATGCGTGGAGAAGTCCCCGCGACTATCTATCTATCTATATATATAACGGCTGCAAATGACGGCGCCAACGGTATGTGCCTATATAATAATCCGAAACTTATCGGTCGTCCGAGTCATCGGGTCCTCCGGGGACCTATCCCGTGTGCCGTGCACGTGAAACGTTCGCGATCGAACGTAATGTAATAATGCGCGAGGCTGTTGTGATCCCGGTACGCGGTCGGTTACGATGACCGGAGTCCAGCTACGGACAAGTGGTTCGGCGGAGATCGGAAATTGATTGATGCGCGACGTCATGAATAACGTCGTAAACGCCGGTTCCGTTTGAAACACGTTACTCTTGCCGGTCCACCAGATGCGCCGCCGATTACTCACGTTGCACGCGACCACCGACAAACCGTCGGCCGACCGATCGTCGCCGGACCAGCGTGACCGCGCCGTTGTGGCCGATGATGACGTCGTAATAAGCCCGGTGAAACAACCGTTCTCGGGCTGCGTGTGCTACGCCTACGGTAGTGATAAATACGGAACGTGCTCGGATATGCTTTGCGATTCGCGGATAAACGTGTCCGTACTGTTCGACGTAATGAATGCAATTATGTTAATGGTGCGGCCGAAGACTTTTAAGGGCGAACTCGGTTTCACGGTCTCGGCTGATAATGATGTAAAGGTGGAGGTGAAAAAACCGTATACGCAAGGGTGAAACGGAGACAGCTGCAATTTACGCGCCACGGAATGTTATCTGTCGGGCCGGCTCGTTTAATATTTATTTTACTTTTGCGTAACGTTTCACGGGACCAGCGATTGCAGCACGTAAACAGTTGTCACGCAAAACACGCCTCATGCACGCGTATACGCACGATACGTATGTCGAACGGCTAATATTGTTTTGAACGACAGCCGTTCGCGATCGGTACACGCGCAACGAAGGACCGAAATTATTATTAAAAGGGTTCGCATAAAAATATGTACATGCGCGTATGTGTGTTTGGTTCTCTCGTGCGTTATCCGAGTATCGGAAAGGCGCGACATTTTAAGAAAAAAATTTATTTCGCGGAAAATAAAACGTCATGACTAAAAAGTTACCTGTACATATTTCGATTGCAAATAAAAAAAATTTTAATTATCCATATAATATTTTAAGTTGTTCGTATACGCTTTGTATGAAAATATCGTACGGGCTACTGTACACAAGCTGTACAGAACGAAAGTACCGAATCGTACGCGAAATACGCGGTTGTAGGACACTGTTTGAACGGTCAACAGAAAAAAAATCAAAATTCCGGATAATTAGTACCACGGTACACTACCGTTGGTGATGAAAAAATGTTTTACGGCTGAAAGTTTGTGTAATTTTAGTTTTAGTATAAGAACACTTTATATATTATATTATTATATTGTTTCATTATTACATTATATTATATTTATACTTTTTTTTTTCTTTATTATTACATATACACTCATATAAATAACAATAAAGAAAATTTATCTACTCCTTTAAGCCTAAGCTTGTGGCGGAGTAGAGAGTTATCATAACATAAAAGCATCTATATGAGATGCCTAAAATTTAGATATAAAATAAAATATAAAATAAAAATAAAAAGAAGAATAAGATTAAGAATACTACAACTGTAACATTATAATATGAAACAAAAATAAGATAAATATGATTACATTATATAGCATACGATTAACAAATTAAAATGAATACAATAGTAGATAAAATAATGGTACAAAATTAGTACAAATCATAATTAATTTAAGATTAATTAATTAATTAATTAAGATTGAAATTAAGAGAAATAGAAATTAAGATTATATTTTTGAAAACTGCAAAATCAGCTTGTTACAAAATTAAATATAATGAAATAAACTAATATAATTTTTATAAATAACTAAAATAAAAGAGAATATATATAAAATTTACCTCATTTCAATTCAAAAAATATTTATTTGTTTTATTTGTTTAGGGAGTCATTAATTCACTTTAAACGAAACGTATACAATTAATCAAATTAATAGTAAGGCAGTACATCTATGTACATACAATTAATGTTAGGATTTTTTAAAATTAACGAAGAGTTATTAAAACACTTGAAAAGAGTGGCAAATTATTTTCAAAATCGTATCTAATTTTTATCGATTTTTTAAATGTGTACCAACTCCTAAATTTCACCTAATTTGTATGGGTCGAATAAAATAGTGTCGATCACTATCATCAAAGTATGCTTGATAATTAATGTTACCGTTACCACTAAAAACTGCAGTTTAATACATTTTGTTTTCAATTCTTCTCTGCATACGTTTTAATATTATTTCAACCGTTTAGAAACGAACGGAAAATGTTATTTTTTCGGTTTGAAATACGAAAAAACTAAAAAAAACCTACAGAAACGAATAAATGTATGCATAAATAGAACCGTGACAACATACGAGTATAAGTATTTCTTTTCCGCATCGTACAATCACATTTCGAATCGTACGTACAGTTGCAATAGATAACACGAATTCAGTAGCATTCGATCGTTCGATATTATTATTGTTATTATTATTATATTTATTATTGCATTCTCGTCCCACACCGATGTGCGTGCTGTGTTCCGTGTACGGCGGCGGCAACGGCGAACCGTGTTGTCTCCGGCGGTGGCGGCCCGAAAAGAACCGCGCACGACAGCTGACCTACCCGTCCAATAAAATAGTATATTTTACGGCCGCCCGTTCTTTTGTATGTGCACAAGCGGACGGACGCGCGTGCACGTATCGTCTCCTATCACTCGGACACAATATAATGTATATGTATATGCTCGTGTATACATATTATAAGGCGGCACGTAGTGTACAGCTCACAAGAAAAATAAAAAAAGGAAAAAAGGTTCTCATATATTACATCATTACGCACGTCGAGTTTGTTTTGAAATCGTGTCTGCGTGTGTGTGTGTACCTACTGTATTTGTGTTCGAAATTTCTTTATAAGAAAAAAAAAATTACGCTTTTAAAAATCTTTGGCACCTTACAAAAGTACAATAAATGGGCATTTGTGAACTCGAACGCACGTCCCGGAGCGATGAACAGCATAAGTCAGCTTATCGTAATAAAGGCGCAAACGCTTCGGTCGTATCTCCTATGTGTATGGAAATATTTACGGAGCGATTTTATTATTATTTAATTTTTTTTTCTATACCTATTATGAAGTGGACACGTCGGTTGTCCATGTAGATCACATAGATCACCCAACATACGGAGATATAGTGTGTACATAAATAGAAACACGTACCTGATGGCGGGTACGGCGTAGAAGTGACCGGATCGTGCGAACCGCCGTAGTTCCTGAGCGACGGCGGTGGCGGCGGTGGCGGCGGCGGGTACGCGTTGTCGTGTCCGAACGGGCCGGCAGCCGATCCGTCGGCCGAGCCGGACGTCATCCGCGACGAGTTGTTGCCACCCCGGTCGTCGCCAGGGCTGCCGGTCTGCAGGTACGCCGGTTGCGGCGTGTCGGCCGGCCCGCCCCCGGACGAGTGTCGAGACGCGGAGGCGGCGGCTGCGGCGGCTGCGGCCGCAGCCGCGGCCACGGACGACGAGGACGACGACGACGTGGTAGTGGTGTACGGCGAGTAGTTGGTGCACCAGGACTGCGAGAACTGGTGATGGTGATCGGCGCCCGGCGGCCCGGCGGAACTGCTGCACGGCGTCACGCCGTTGGTATATTTACTGGCCAGGCCACCGCCACCGCCGCCGCCGCCGCCACCGCAATAGTCGGTGGCCGCGGGCGACCAGAACGGAAGGCCGGTCGGCGGTTTGCGACCGCCGCCGTCCATGATGGGCGACCGGTGATGGTGGTGATGGTGGTGATGATGACCGCTGCCCGTATCCGCGGCCAGGTTGTAGTATGTCGGCGCGGCCGGTTGATGGTGATGGTGGTGATGAGGTGGCGCGTACTGGTCGAACGCGGCGTGGTCGACTACGGCGGGCGAGTAGGCGTTCCACTGGTGATGCGAGTGCCTGATGACGCCCGCCGAACCTGCGGCTGTGTCCATGCACTCGTATCCGCCACCACCGCCTACGCCGCCGATGCCTCCACCGCCGCCACCGCCACCGCCGCCGCCGCCACCGATGGAATGCGCTTGCAACCGTTTGGCCGGTATGTGCAGCAGTGGTGGCGGCTGCGGCGGAGGAGTGCCGCCGGACGACGTGATCGGCGTGGACGACGGCGACGTCTTAATCACCGCCGGTGCGGCGCGCGATATGTCCGACGAAGACGGCGGCGGCAGCGGCACGGTCGGCGGCGGTGGTGCCGGCGGGCTGTCCTCGTACAGGCCGCCGTTCATCATCGTCCACCAACTCAGCCCGGGTCCGGCTGTCGGGGTCGGGCACCCTGCTCCGGTGGTAACATCGTGTTCACCGCCACCGTACAGCGTACCGACGGCAGCGTCCCCGAGGTCGCCGATGATGATAATTGTTGTGGTTTCGGACGGGGTTAGGTGTGAAACGGCCGGTCACGCGCGCGGGTGTCGCCGGTGATGGAGCGATGTCGGTGGAGAGTGCGTTTGTCGGCGGCGTTGACGACGACGACGACGATGACGGATCGCAACGTACAGGCGGTGCAACAGAACACAAGAAGACAAGTCCAGATCAGTTTAGAGTTATGAAAAGTGTATCATGCTTATATCTATGTATTGTATATATGTATCTGTATATGAGTGTTATAATAAAGAGATCCGCTCCGTCACGTAGCGCGAAGTCGAAGAAGCGCGCGCGCACTAGCAACAGTGATTTTGAGACGCGCTCATACGCGTACGAGAGGCGGCCACGGGTGAAAAAAAATTAAAAAAATAAAAACACAAACAAACCGGGTAAAAAAAACAAACTAAAAAAATTAAACCGTTGGAAAAAAAAACAATCGCCAAATATTAATAAAAAAAAAAAACAACGAGCGAGACGACGACACGAAAAAATCCGAAAATCTTCTTAGCGCGTGTATCGTGCGCAACGAGAAAAGTGTACTCGCGACGGAAACTTTGAAAAAAAAAAAAAAAACCGATCCCGAACTACCGGCCGCGGACGAGACGGCGACGCGTGTGGTTGGAGGTCCGAAGTTTCGTACGCACGGTGCACGAGAGCGGACTGACGTGAGAAGTGACGACCGCCGATGACGGGTGACGACACACCGCGCCCGACGGCTCACAAACGGGCCGACGCGAGCGCGTTGTTGTTGTTGGTGTTCCGCCGCGTGCGCGTACGTCGAGTGTCGTGCGCGTGCGCGTGTGCCAGCCGTTCGCGTACGACTCTCGGGCGCGCGCACACGAACGCGTACGCGAACGTACACACGCACACACACAAGCGCGGGCGCGCACGCATGCTCGCACACCCTCTCTCTTCCAAAACGGACGGACACGCGCAGCGCGGCCCGGCGGACCGCTGCTTAACTACGTGGTTTCGGCCGGCGTTTTCGGTAGCGCTGCTCTCCAGGGCTCAACACCGCGTCGCTCGCGTACGGTACCCTCCTCCTCCCCCGCCTGCGACGAAATATCGAAATATATGTGCACGTTTGATATTGCTGCCGCTATTATTACCATTATATTTTAACGTCCGCCCCCGTCCACCCTTGACGCCAAAGGCGCCTTTCTGGCCTCGGCGGTTCTCGATGTAACAATAAATAATAAATAAATGGCGAGAAACTTTTCCGTTCGGAAAAGTTCGTTCCCCCGCACATTTTTTACCGCAACGTCTACACTCGTAATGATGGGCGCCTTTGAGGTTTTTCCTTTTTCATTGTGTTTTTTCTTTTTTTTTTTTTTAGAAATTATTGATAAGTCTCCATTCCTAAACGCCACACTGCGTGAACAAGCGGCACACGACCTCGGAGTTTCTGATAATACCGTGTACATCAACGAACGCACAGAATAATAATCTAGATCATATTTTAGTTTCTCGTAGCTTATTATTATCTCGTCAGTTTTCGACGATGTCTGATCATGCACACCTATTACGGGCGTGTCATCGTTATTTGTTTTGAGCTAAAAAAATCGAGAAGTAAATAATTCCTGGAACTTTTCCATACATATTTCTTTTAACCGATATCGAATTTACTCGTAAATATGGTGACTATTTCTAATTAAATCCGTCCGGTTCCATGTGAACTAACGAATCGAATGTATACATCGTTGATAAATCTGATAAAGGACCTTGAAAGTCCAATTCCCTCGTGGTTCGTTGACGTGTTTTATTTTATAACATACACCTTGGAGTATTTCTAACGTGAAACACAAATTTGAATACCTGATGGAAATCGACCTATTATGGCACACCTGTACAACGCTTTTAGTTGAAAAATATAAGACTACTCGGAATTCGCGGATTTCGTAGTTGTCCGCAGTGTGTAATAACGAATACGTTCGACAAATCCGCATTCCATCAGAGTTTAAACTAACCGGCTGCTCATCGAGGATAGTAATTTATATTACATCACATTTTTTAAACATTTGGACGACTATTTATACATATCTATATATTGACCCAATATCGTAGGGCTAATAGAAAACCACCGCTACCGATAAATATATATATATATATAATAATCTTTCTTCAAAAATACAGCTGTATCTGTATTGTGTATATGTGTACGTAAACACGAAAAACCATTACGAACAGTCCAGTGGCAATATAAACTAATGTCATGACCTCAACCCTTTTCAGAGTTCACGAAAGATAACCACGTGCTCAACCTATCTAGTACATGCATGCCTGTTTTAGGTATATATATATAAATCTGTCGGTTGGCTGAAACGGTCCCCGGCGACGGACCGGGCAGTATACTCGAATATATAACGACTATAAATGCACAAACCTATTTTTATTGTATAGTTAGAAAAATATAGCCGTTGAAACACACGCACTATCGTACTGCACATATACAGATTCGTATACTCGCACGACCGTAAAATGATTACACGAGGAGAAAAAAATAAACGGCGAAAACGACGAGAAGGAAATCGTCCGTGAAAAGACCGCGTGATGCAGCCGCCATCGTTATATAGGTGCAACGCGTGCGCGTTAAAGTAGCCGTGGATAATATAGGTATATAATACATAATATATGGAGCACAATACGCACAGTTTGTTCTCGCGGCGCAGGTAAATAATAATAGCAACAATAATAATAATAGGCGCACGTATTCTATTATACGTGCGACATAGTACAGTTTATACGCGTGCACACATACGGCGAACATTGTAGCGAGACAAATTATTTATTATTATCATTTCGAAGGAGTCCCGGGGCGACGACAAAAGCAGTGTTGACTCTCGAAACGGGCGACGGAAACGCGTACATAAATGCATTATATAAATCATCAGGCGAAGCGTACCTATGCATCGATGGAGTCTTGTACGCACAGATATATTTTTATATGGGAGATTTTTAGTCACGGCCCCTCGACGAAACGTCAAATAAACCGTATAAAAAGGCGAGAGAAAAGAGTAGGCACGTCAAAGGAAAATAAAAAAAAAAAGAGAGAAAAAAGGAAGAAAGAAAACGTGCCGTACAAACGTATACAACACACATTGCATGCTATGGATAGGGATGTCGCGAAAATGGGGGAAGAACGACTTATTATATTATATTATAATCGGTGAGATGGAAAATTGCATTGTACGCGTCGTCGTCTGTACCCGTAGCAGCTATATAATAATATATAGGAAATCACCGCGGCGACGTTTACACACGGCGTATAAATATATATTATAGGCTTTGAGCCTGCAGCATTATTATAGAGGGTTCGCCGACGAATTCAATTTGTAAGTGCGCGTATACGTATATACTATACATGCGTACGGAGATATTGGGGCGAACGACGGCGCTGTCTGAGTTTTTTTTTTTTTACGACGGAAAACAAACGACCCAGTATAATATTATACATGTGCATCGCGTTCTCGATAGGAGGGCGCGTGTAAAATGAGAGGACTTCTAAACTTCAGTTTTCTGAGGAAAAATTATGAAACACAAACGTTTCTCGGTCGGCATACACTGGTGTATAGGTAGGTCCATGGAGTACATCCTATCTTGTGCGGATAGGCGTGCATGAGCGGGGGAACGAGCAGACGAAACGAATAGGAATTTCTGTGCACGGTGCCGAATAAAGATGTCCTCGATATATTATACGTATGTACGCGCGCTCGTACACGTATGGATGGGTATGATTACATTATACATTGAGATGTCATCGTTCTGCGGTGCACCTGCAGCGCCGCACTATATTATACACGGACAGGCACCCAACCAGCCGATGACGATGACGACGATGACGATAATGATAATAATAATAATAATAATAATAATAATAGGTAGAAGAAACTACCTATGCGGACACGTGAAATAATGATATGTAATATAATTTATATATATGTACGCTCGCTGCTTGCTGTCGACTCTCCAATACACGTGGACATATTTTTATTATACGCATAGGTATTATAGATCTCAATCGGTTCGACCGGTCGACGCGACGGCGGCGACGGCTGCGGCGGCCATCTTTGTACGCGCATGTCGGCTCATTATACGATTTTCGACTGGTCCCCGCTTGTACGCGCCGCGGCGGGAGGTCCCACCGACAAGATAGCGCGAGCGCGCATACCACCGCGTTATCTGAGCGCATTTACATATATATTTATATATATTATACACCACGTGATACGTGCACGAAGTGCAATCATTTCCTTTATACTGTATATTAATATTATAAGCCCCGCACAGATATGCCCGTACGATATTATATTTATTTCGGATGTTGTACGACGATTACGATTTTTATCTATTGCGTTTTGGACCGGCTCAATATAATTGGACGCCGAGTAGCTATCGTATCTCGTTTGCGCGCATCCCGGCCCAGATGTCGTATTGATCACTAGAATCGTGATAAGCGATGTTACCACGTGTGAAAACTTATGAATTACAATTGAACCCACGACACACGGTTCGAAGAAAAATCGATTACGAAACAAACGTGTATATCTACTTATGTAAAAAAAAAACTCAACCCTTCAAATTTACTCGAATGACTGTTGAAAAATTATTTTCGTAGGGTTTCACGATAATGATCATAATGTCATTTTAAACATTGCTCGAAGTACTTCGTCGAAAATTAAAATTAGCGAATACTCGCAGAGTAGGTACGTTTTGTGTAAGTGCGACAACAAAAAAAAAAAAAAAATATACGTGCGCGCGCGTGCTTAATGTAAAAAAAAAATATTTTTGGACCACGGCGATAATTACCTTGGACGCTGGCCAGAGTGATAGCGGGTAAGAAACAGTGCAACCTGTAAAAACAAATCAAAAACGTTAGTATCCCCTACAAGCCTCGTGCACATGGTTATAAAATTATGCGTATGTATAGATAACAATTATTAATAAACATAATTGTGGCCCGGTCGCAAGTGTATTGGTATAAATACGTTGTTATAAATACATACAAAACGAGGCTAATCTAACCTACAGCTAAAATACATTTTCACGCTTTTACATTTATATACATGTGCATGTACGTTGCTTTGGAGCTGAATATGGTTATACGAGCACCGATTCGCTCGCGACCATTATCGTAATGAAATAGGGTGCGAGAATATAATAAGTGTTTACGCTACCGTCGACATGTGCTTCTAAAACCGTTCACTACGAAGAGCCGTGAGTTCTTTTTCATATTTTTCAAGATGATATAAGTGCGTGTGTACTCTACTAGGTCATAATAAATAAATATTATTTTAATCTATCCGTTGTCTTACAAATTTATTCAGGGGCAGATTTAGAGAAGGTTTCTTGGGACTTCCCACCTCTCCAGGGATAAAAAAATTACATTTGTAACCAAACTAAATTTATTATAATTCATAATGATTTAATATCTATATTTATAGGATTCCAGTAAAAAGAATTAATTTAGTTATAATTTAATGTGGTTAATAAGTTATAAATGATTTGTTACGTAGGTACAGACAAAGATAATATTTATTATGTATGTATGAATGGGTTTCCGACCGTCCTCATTGTCACATTACGACAAGTCGCATGAATAATATAAACTGCAATAATACAATCGCACAATATCTTATAACTTAAATTTTTACATAGATAATAAACTCGCGTTAGGACAAATAGTCTTGTCACTGTTTAAAATAAATACATTTTTTGAAAGTTGTAACAATCGACCCTAGTTTATCCCACCTACGTACATGTATTGTATTTTACAAAGATGTTTATTATATAATATAGCATTTACATATGAATTATTTATTATTGCATGCGTTGTTATTGGATCGACTGCACGGTTACTTAGTTATCACATAGTATTTTTATCTAAATTATTATGTTAATGCGACGTTAACATACGATACTAACAATTTTGAAGTTCGTGTATGCGCGGTGTACAGTAAATCAAACTATATAAACATGATTTTACTTTATTTGAAATGGCTGATCTCAGTAACTACCCGACATTGTGTGCTCCGTCCTCATCTCGAATCCATAATGAGAGAAAATATATACGTACAGATATAATTCACAAGACAACGGGGTTGGCGTGTTGTGTATAGTGTATAATAATATGTATGCGGCTGTTGGTTACACGTGTGTCCGTTGGCCCTAACCAAAAGACTTGCCGCCGTTACGCTCAATCACGTACACATTCGATCTTTATATAAGATCACATGTGCTCGAAACATGCTCCGATTAGCTCACGTCCGGTACACACACTATATTATATAATTATACATGTAAAATCGGTAAAATACTGAAATATATATATCGTATACACTGAAATAAATATATCGTCAATATTTATCATGTGTAAGTATAAAATAATACTCTTGTGTACGCCGTCAGGCATTAGCAATATATATTTATGGTATATTGCGCAGACGGTACTGCTAAACCCATCATTCTACACGTACACTTCAACAAAAATTACGACTTTTCATATTTCAACACCATGCAATATCTAGGTATATGTATAATGTACATTTACAGGACGCAACATGGACAGTCTTTAAGGGGGAAAAGTGAACTGCTGTGTACGATAATAGGTAATCTACATAGATGTAGTGGTAACTCATACATATATTGAATATATCATATATTGAATTTTAAATTACATCGATTGTATTGAATTCTTAACGATAAGTAAGCGATAATTTTTGTACACCATCTCTGTGTAATATGAATAACCAAATTTAGATTCAGTTAATGAAATATTTAATTTTCATATATTTTGTTAATATTTTTCACCGAAAATCATAAAAATACCCACACTTAAAAAAGGAAAATAATAACGTAATAATAATATTAATAGGTAATGAAAAATATAATATTTATAAATAAGATGTAAGTACTATTAAATCACATAGTATTATACTCGTAGGTAACAGTATATTAGGTATACCTACGCAAAATATGGGCATTTGGCATTACAATATAGGTACACGAACTATTTATGATACGTAAATAATAATTTTTTAGTTGCTTAAAACAAATCTGTACTCGTGTATAGAGGATTATATAAATATTTTTAGTAAGGTAAAATGGACAGTGTAGAAGATTATATTCAGCTAATTGAAGGGTTCTGTAGTATACATACGGCGTTATATAATGCTAAGTATAGTGTATTTACGGCGTTATTACCTATAGTACCCACGAATTGATTAATGTTTATATTATACTTTGGGAGTAATATTTCAGACATACGGCATATACATCAACTCAAGTCAAATTTTACAATTATTTATTTGTTTTTACCCCATTTTTTTTTTTTTTTTTTTGGACTTACGGCGTTTTTGCTTTGGACGGCAGTAAAGGCAACTGTAACGTATAAATTATAGATACCTAAATTTATACACATATATGTTTATACTGAAATTAAAATATGATGTAATCGTATAGTATTAGCCGAAAGTGATTTATAAGCAGATATTTGTGATTATGATTATTAGTAAATCATTTAAATTTTTTGAATAAACTAGTGAAATTTATTTTAATAATTTTGATTTTGAATTATAATATAAATAAAATCTTTTGACATTTTAATAAAATCGTTTTTAATATGATTTAAATAATTTAAATTACATAAAATACAAAAAAAAATCTTTTTTTTAAATTTTATTCAATTTTTTAAGTTTATTTTGATGGAAACAGTATGTCAATAATCGCATCCACGTACATAACTATAACATGTTTTTCAGTAAAATATCGTTTCCAAATATTAAAATACGCTACAGATTATTACTAATTATACATATTTCACATCGAAAACTTACTAATTAAAAACAATGATGCAGTTTAACATTTACGTTCGTTCTGTATGACCGATGATCAATGTAGGACACGAAATTAATATTTAATAATTATAATTCATCCCTTTCCATAAAACAATCGTGTTATTTTTTAAAATAATTTTATTGCTATGAATATATGTGAGCCATAGTATAGTAACAAGCGGCATAATAATATACGATCGTTTTGGCCCTTGGGTAAAGTTAAAATATATTAACGTTGTAAAATAGCACAACAATAACAATAATAATAATGCAGTGTTTATTTGTCGTCGAATCAAATTATGTATGTAATGTGTGTGTTTCATCATCATGTTATATTTTGTATACGAGACTGTGCAACGCGCGCGTCGTTACAATTAATGTAACGCAATCTCACACTGTATTTGTAGCTTGTAAAATAAATTAACGATTGGTACTTCAACAATAAAAAAAATTAAAATGGTATAAGTACTAATTTATTATATATATATATATATACAGGGAAAACTTTTCGTCTGCAGTATACTTTTTGGGGTATATTATAACTTTATGTCAAACATTTTATTCTATTCAAATTATTTTGATTGGTAACAATAAAAGAACATGGATTTTGTATAATTTTGAAAGAATTTATACGTAATTGTACAGATATAAGAATCAATATAATTTTTATTGTTTTTCTGTTGTTTGAATCATGGAATTTAAACAATTTTTTTCTATTTTTGTAATGGATGCATTTTTACAAAAAATTATATATATATATATATATGTATTATATTAATCATTCACGAAAAGTCGTGAAGGTATTTTATCGTGAACTATGTGCGTTTATGAAATATGGGATTGTAGATGAAATCTATAAGCAGAGCTTGTGTAAATACTACAAGGATATCAATATGGTTCAAATAAGAAAATGTATTTTATCGTTACATTACTGAATTATCAAATATAGATATTATTTTTTATTTTTTTTCTAAATTATCCGTGGGCTATAAAGATAATACAGATTGAAATCGAAACATACGTCAAGTTCTAATCACCTAATCGTGGATAAAATATATAGTAAATAAATTATCATGGAAACCTACACATGACGACTACATGCGGTCTGTATATTAGGGGAACACATTATCAGTGATTTATATTGGCCTAACATCTCTATAAAAACTCTTCTTCGTTTTTCCCAATGATCTCATATCTGAGCACAAAAAAGGGCGGTAAATAACGATATACTTTTAAATACTGTTTCTTTTTCTTTTATCTGCCTTCGAAACATGTTTTTTTCGTTAATGCGCATTTGTAATATATTATATTATTATACAAAGTATAATATTTTTTGACAAACACGTGCCCACATGTGCAAGCTTATATATTATAATTATCATCAAAGCCTATACAGTATACATACACAAAAACTATATATAACCTTTTTTTTTTTACTATTTTCGATATGGAGGGTTGATTTTTTGTTTTTACGCGTTTTAAGGATGCACGTCTGTACTTCATTACCGAAATCGTACATATAATTATATAGGAGGAGATTTCAGCATGAGAGGAGTGACTTGACGCTATATTGCACACGGCTCCTATACACTCGTATCCAACGCTAACGATTATATTTATAAGAAAAACATGCGTTCCTTGCACCAGACACATAAATTATAAGAAACTCACATAAATATCTTGAGAGAGAGAGAGGGAGGAAACGCATATATTTGTTTCTAACCGTATGATGTATTTCAATTTTCGATAACAATCTTCGAAAACCGGTCTTGTTATAAGAATACATTTATTTACATATATTATTGTGTACAATTATTTTGTTTGGTGTAAACGGTATAATCAAAATCATTCTTGTCTAAGGTGCATGCAAACATATAGTTTCGTGCAGTGTATGCACTGCATACATTTATACAGGTATAAAGTCATTTAATTGTTTTTTTTTTTTTAGTAGGTATGTATTATAATATATTATATAGTTAAGTATTTTTGTTTGAACTGCATTAAAAATGTATATGTATTCAACTAATTGAATAATTATATATGATAATTTTAAGCTAATAGATACATTACACAACAAAAGAAAAACATTTTAAAATATTGCATGATATAAATAGATAAAATAATGTTATCAATATTATAAATAATACACACGCACAGTTCACGTTTTCAAAGAGAAAATCAATATGAAAATTACAAATAAGCATTACCTGTTGGAAAAATAACCTGATTGAATTTGGGAGTCCACGATTAGGCGTTTACATTGGCTTCTTGCAGGAATTCGTGACGTTCGATCGTTTCGGTTTAGCACGCTGTTTGGTGATGATGCAACGATTCGGCTTCTCGCTAAGTTTTCGCCGTGTCTAAAACGATTAATACAGCTGGAATTAAATTTCTTATATATATGTAAACATTTATAGGAATACAAACACATACACAATGACATTGAACAAATATGATATATATCTACGGACAAATAGAACGCGCTGCAACGTTGCGCATACAAATAGAGCTGGATCTTTTCACGTACCCATATATACATAATATATACGCGGGGAAGTTTAATTTCCTGTGTGTTGCGCAGGGGTCGAAAATCGCGAAAACTCGTACACGCGCTCCGGAACTCGCGACGGCGGCAATGCTCCCTGCGTAGTGACTAGTTTTATCGCTCGACTCGAGAGTAAATTTTAATTTCGAAAATAACGCAGGAGGAACGCCGCGGTTTTACCAAAAAGCCCATCAGTTAATCTCTCGCGGGAAACGCGCACAATGGGAACACATTCTCGGGACGAGCACTAATTAAAAACTAACCCCTTTACAACTGTATACGTACCGTATACGCGTGTGCACGTAGATACATACTCGTATAAAATAGATCGTTATATACAAACGTTTGCATATTGCATTTTATTAAACTGTGCCGCAGCAGCTCGTGTATCTTTATAACATACATAATTAATTTCCCAGGCTGTAGGTTATTACCAGCCTTTGTACCGGAAACCGGTTACTCGGTATTATATTTTTTACGTAGATGTGTATGTAGATGCGTCTATGCGAGCATTGAGATAACGATTATTGCTGTTGTGATCTTAACATATAAGATAATATACAGCGATAATATTCATATACATATATATATATATATATACATGCATTAATTATATATTCTGTGTGCGGCCTCGATGATATGTACCCAATATACACGATACGCGTCATGCTATCTGGAAAACTTTGTTAAACAAGCTTTGTACATAGCATATATAATATATAAACTCGAAACACTATATATTATATAGTCTATATATATGATAGTAATACAAGCTTCGTGTGCGGGCCATCTTACGACCCCCTCTTCGTCACTTCATTCGCCGGCTGCTGCAGCACTTCTATCAACGTCATCGAAATGCGTACCACTGGATCACCATACACGTGTAATACTCTTAGGCCTCCATAATGTATGCATAAAATGTGTGTATATCTATGGGTATATTCTGTTATGAAGGTCTCGTGGTAATTATAAATAAATAAATAAATATATATATATATATATATATATATATATATATGTACAACACATGCATTATATCACAAAACTACATCCAGTCATTGTGGTAGACCCATGTTTATGTAAAATTTTATATTCCAATAGTTATAGTTTCCCACGTGAGGGCGAATTCGATGGCACGTAATATTATATATTTTACTGTATGTTATGCGTTGACTGATGAACGTGACGATTGATAGCCGCGTTTTCGACCGAGACGCATAGATTATAGCACGTGTATAATATAGAATAAGTGCATACACACATATACAAATAAGTATATGTAAATGCATTAAACGCTGACGCAAAGAAATGTCAATGAAAAGTCGTAGATGCAAGAACGAAGGTATATGTATATACACGAACGAAGACGATGAAATGAAATTTCGAGTGGAAATATGTTTTAACCAAAACATTTGGAAACGCTTAACATAAACCTTCATGTACAACTACGAAGACTCGATGACGTCTACCGGACGTTAAAAACTTAATATACATGTCTATAAACACACTTCTGCATATTGTATGATCTAGACGCCATTTTCCTTAAAATATACCTACAAGAATTTATTTATACGTTTTATAAAAATAAACCATAAACGTACAGCGTACAAGGGATTCTGAAATAAACATATACAGCGCATACATATTTGCAGGAAACCTTTTCGGATCGAAACTTAGATGCGTTTATGGTAGAAAACGAATTTCTCGCTATTTATCTTAATACTGTATCTTAATGATAATCATAATTTAAACAATTTTAGTAATTTGTGATAGCATTTTTCAGCTATGTTGTTATTATGTTGTACATTTGATTACGTAAATATTATGGTGTTCGCAACTTCATGGGTCGGGAATATTTATATTATCACACCGAGGACGTTAAAAACGTTTCAAATAAACCTACATCTATCAGCAAAACCTTATAAATTATAATATATGTGTGTGTGTAAAATTTTCTACATTCTACATTTTATACATTAAATGTACACATTTTGTGTAGAACACACATCAATCGTGAGTGCTTTTCAGCTTTAAAATAGAATCTCCATTCTACGTTTAAAGCTCTTGATCTTAAGTTGTATAATATATAATAAATAATAATTAACTAGAAGTAGATGTTATCGCGAGATGCTGGACGTTCGCAGTGCAATGGTACACAGTACATAGGTACGCAATTCGGAGTCATGCACATAAATACCCTACTTTAGGTACGCGTGCATACATGTGTAAAACGTTACGATAAAAACCGGGTTACCGTCGTGCAGCTCGTGCACAGGCAACGGCAGTTATCATCGAGCAGACGAACCGTAAAACCCGTTTAAGCTCGAAGTAATTATGTAAACGCTGTGCAGAGGCAGCAATCTCATCGGGATATTTTAACCGAATCTTATTCTATATATATATATATATATATATATATATATATATATATATATATATTTATAGAGGTATATAAGTCGAATTAATTAATGGGTGCGTGTGTGTGTGTGTGTGTAGACGCACACGGATTACGTACAATTAATTTCGGAAGAAAAAGCTGAGGGGAACAAAACAGAAAAAAAAAAAAATATACGAGAACGAGCGACGCCAGATCATCCGATTTCTCTAAAGTACTGTACATACTTACTCACTGCAGTACGGTATACTGTATGCGTTTTTTCCCCCTTATCCCTTCGACCCTTATACGTCCACGACCGTTTCTGTCCCACGAGAGAGACCATACAATAATACAACGAAGCATGTACATGTATATATGTATGTACTCGTACGTCACGCAGCGCACCGTCCGCCTAACGACCAATGGCGTCGGCTATGGGTGTCGCCCTGGGCAATGGCCGCCGAACCGCTCCTCACGTCCTGCCAGGAGCGCGAGGCCTCTGCCACGCCGCACCATCATACACCGTCATCCGCACCGACGACGCGTCGAGACGATGCTTTCGGAACGTCACCGCCGCGAACCGATTTATTCTCGTTGTTTTTCCTCAAAAAACGAATATTTTTCCTCGCGCTCTCTCTCTCTTTCTCTTTATCTGTCTCTCGTGCTTCGCAGCGGTGTGCGCCGTGGTACACATTACGTTGTATCGATTTCAGTTCCTTTCTCGTACGTTTCACGATGTTTTGCACACGACCCACGCACCGCGAACGTCCGCCCGACTACATTTATACTGTATTACGTACGATCGGCTGCGCACTACGTGTGGTGGCACGGTTTAGAGGGTGTTTAAGCATCGAATCGAGCAAAACGAACAGAAAAATCGAACGATTTTGAACTGCAGTACATTACAAAGGTCTATGCAAATTAACTTTTTCGGTGCGAAGAAAATAATACGCGTGCTGTTGGAAACGCGATAATGATAGAATCGAACACAATAATAGGTCCTGCCGTACGTGAAACCTAATGGGTACCTACTTGTTCGAAGAAATTATAGTTTTTTATGGAACGAGTTAAAATATAAATAATGTTATTTATGTACGCGTCGAAGAATTCTTTACCTTGTAACATAACGTGTACGTTACAAGCAATCAACATAAAGCACTATCGTTGTAGACTTCAGATGTCATCGGTTTATTTTCATTGCATTTCATTTGAAAAATAATCACGTAATTCAAAGGTTTTACTACTTGTTCAAAATAAATAATGAACATTTATTAATTATTGTACACAAGGAGAATAGTAAAATTAATTTTTCAACCTATAGCTTATGCATTATACAGCCAAGAATCTATTGGGTTATTTTCGGATATAATTGTTTTAAACAATTTATACATAGTTATTTCAGTTACTAAATACATTTTGAAAATGGTTCATGAAAAATGAATTTATTTTACAAATGTATACTGTAAATTTCACATTTTTCAAAATTAAATTTTTTGGTAATTCATATATTTTCGAAAAATACTACGAATAAATAATAATTGGTATAACATAGGTATAATTTTTATAGTATCATAAATCAAAATATAAATAATAACATCAAAAACATTTTAGAAAGGAAGAAAAATAAATATATTGGTTTTATAAAGAGTTATATTAAATTTATACACAGTAGATTCTCCTTATGTGGAATCTCAAGGGAAACAAGAATGAGTTCGCGATATTGATTTTTATTAAAATTGAAAGAAAAATCGAAGAAAAAATAAATTATTCATTTGCTTCAATTTCTAATAGGTACTACATATTCACCGATGAAGTACAATAATTAATAAATTATTTTTTCAAAAAGTCTATCATTAAAGTTTGTTTTATTACTATTACTGTTTTCTACGATGTCTTTAAAATTGGATTATGTAGAAAACGCGCCAACTTTTATATTTTTATACATTTCGTGTTTCACATACTTTATTTTTGGAATATATATAAAATAATTTTGTACCCAAGAACTAATAATAGATACTAATTTAAATAAATTTAGTATATATTTTACATCACTGTTATTAGTATTTAGAGAAGTTAATTACATATATTAACTATTTTAAGATAATTATGTTTGAATTTTCAAAAGCAATCATTATGTTGTAAATTACTGTTGGTTACATTATTTTATATTACATCAAAATTAATGAAAATATAATTCTATGTAGAGTTATTATAATTTTATATTTTACATATTTGCTTGAAATTAGTAGTTTTTATCTTTTTATACTATTAAATTAACGCATTTTAGGTATCTGTATACAATTATTTACCAGTAAAACACCAAACCAACGCATAAATGATTTCTGTATATTTATTTAAAAATTTTTTATAATTATATAGAAGTATAAATTAAGCATAGAGTATTAACGTTGTATTAAATAATTTTGTGCATCTTAAAAAAATCTTATTAAGGATATACAAAACCATATACGTTTTTAAATTTTGTTTGAAGTGTGACTAATAGATACCAGATTTTTTTTATATATACAGTAAGTAACTATAGTTATATTATACTGTTTTAAAAAAATTGACTTTATACCAATATTTAAAGTATTTTTTTATGGAATTTCCATAATAATTATAAACCTAATTTTATTCAAACATATTTGTATTTTATGTGTGTGTGTGTGTCTGTATTTTTATATGTGTACATCTTATGTATACAGTATACTTATAAATAAGATTTACATATTATAATAGTACACATATTTACATAATTAAAACATTAAATATTTTTGTAAGTACATTTTTGATTATTTTTATAGTTTACATATGAATTAATAATAATTATATATACTTTAGTATATATATATATAAATATATACTCTGTTATATGTACTTAATCTAATGGATATTACTGGATATTACATACGAATTAAATAATGATCTGTATTGCGTTCGAATGGTAAAAAGTACATTAAAATACGTTGTATGTAAAATTTTAAAATTTCATTTATTTTTAAATATTAATATTTTAAATTAAATAAATATATAAAGTATAATATGTATGTATATAAAATATAATTTTGCTCATTGATAATCATTTTTTTTGGTCTGATTATGACAATTTAGAAAAACACAAAAGTCGATCACAAATCTATAAAAATTGATTACCTCTAATCTATAGTTTTGAAAAAATAATAATATATTTTTGGCTCTCTTACGCATTACATTTATAAGCATTCTATAATAAGCATACTTCATTCTCTAAATACTTTTTACGATCAAATATTATCCAAAATATTTTTGATTTCATCATTATAAATTTAATTCATATTTTTAATGTAAGATTTATTAATACATCTTGTATTCTAAAATTAAAAATGTTAATATTATATATTTTTTCCTTTTATTCACATATCATTTAGTTCATGGTATCATATTATATATATATATATAAATGCCTAAATTGTATTTGCTATCCTTAATAAGATTTAACTCTGTGATGTAGTTTTACTGTTACAATAATTTTAATATTTATTAATAATATTTATACATTTTATATTTAATATTTTACCAAAAATTAATAAAAAATAAATTACCATAATATAAGGGAAATGCTTGAAATCTGCATTGTATACTATACTTTAACAATATATTTATTATATAGTCATAATAATTAAGGGTTAACAAATTTTAAATGGTTAAACATAAAACGTCGCAAATTACTCTTAGTTATTTTTTTTTACACTGTAAACACCATGATTTTAGTTTGCTATTTTCAAATAATAAAATTAATTATATATAATAAATAAGTTTTACCTATATATGCTTGTAATGTCCCTATATACTTATGTACGAAATTGCAAACCAGAACCCATATTATGTATTATAGGTAGGTAACCTACTACTTATATATAATAAATTATGATTATACAGTGTAATATACGCTATAAAATTTTCAATATTTTTGCAAGTCGTGAAATGCTATATGCGGTCATTGTACTCATATATACTTATAATAATATTGTGTAGGTATACATCTACGCATGTACCTATACGCGTACATAATAATTTATCGAATTATACTTAATTAAGTACACGTCGTGTAATATTGTCGCTAGACGTTTTCTCAAAATACACACACACACACACACTATTTTTAAGAATATACCAATATAGACACCGAAAATGAAAAATTCGGTGGCTCTCGGAATTTACGACTCTGCGGAACATCGTATACACAGAAGTTAAGCGAGTTAACATTGTGTTGTATATAAATAAATGTAGTTGCACACACATGGGTAAACATTTAACAACTATCGTCTTGTCAGCTTATAATCATTGTGCATGGTCCATATTTACATATATACATATATATATAGGTAGGTATGTACAATATATATATGCAATTTATTATTTCATATTATATTTCAAAAATAAAAAGAACGCGTTTTCATCCGGTAAGTTCGTCCGGACGTGCGCAAGGTAAAACGAAATTACAATATTTTGCCAATAATTTACCGATCGTATATTTTCTCTCCTACCTATATATACCTACATGTTTATCACATTTATTCATATTCACACACCTTACAATATTTGCTTGCCTGTACATTGTAGATATTATAATTTATAAGTATACATTATGCATATATCGTGGCGTTTATTTAAATAGGTATTTTAATATATGATCGGTCATCGCGTGGAACCTTAATATATAAGTATGACTGTGTGTGTATCAACTGCATAATATATATAATAATAGCAAAGATATTGAAATAAGTTGAACTCGGCGGCCATCAAAAATATTATTATAATTTATCGCGTGTTTATAAAAACCGTGAGATTTACGGCCAGACCAAAAGGTTTTTTTTCTTTATCCTGAAAATGTTTTGGGGGAAAATATTACATTATACATGTATACAAATATAATAAATAAATAATGCACGACAGGGTACATATATATTATAGTATTATAACTCTGTGGGATACGAAGTTCGTTCTACACGGTATATTATACGCTCAGATTTTATTTTTATTCTCTATTAATAACAAAATATTCAGAATACTTTAATAATAGTCCAATGGGTTGGTCGCGTAGACATATTAAACATATACACTTTCATATTATGTACATAAATTAATATGACTTTTTGAAAGCAATTTCTTGGATTATGCATTCAAATCACGGCAGGTATTATAACCGTATGGATATAATCATTGCATATACGGCGTATATATTATTACGAAATTAAAAAATTCCTAAAAAAAATATTATTATTATTGTAATATAAAAGTTATTTTAAATATAATAAGCTTTTGAATGATTCTAATAGCGGATAATGGTTGTATAGTGACAATTATGTGAGATATGAGGAAACTTTACAGTTTTATCTGTCTATAATTTATGAGTTTGGAATCATGTGTGTAGCTAAATTAAATAATGTTACATTAGAAATTATATGTTTACGAAACATTTATATTCGACGAACCATCACAGATCGATCGTTTAAATTATGGTACGTGACATCGTTTAGCTATATACCGACTTCATTAAAATATAATAAAGTCTATGGACAAAGATACATTTATATACATTGGAATTTTATCGATAAAATTATATTATTTTATTAAAATATATCCATTTAGAATAAAATATGGAGTTATTATAGGTTAAAATATAGCTAATGTGGTTATATTTGATATTATATTTCAGGAGTCCGCAAGCTTTTTTGTGTCAAGGACCAAAAAATAAAAATTAATTTTTTCACTGACCACAGTTCGAAATTTAATTTAAATAAAAGTTTATAGTCATACCAAATTTAATTAATTTATGTTTATCATTGTTTGGTATATTAATTTAATGAGGAGGAGCAGAGTTATAATAATAATAAGCAACATGTAAATGTGATTTATAAGCTTGAATAGCATCGACTGCATTTTTGTTTGTAGGTTTGATTTTCGATGACGAAATTATTAAAATTGTGCACTTTTTTCTTTCTTGCTTATAAGTATTTTTATTTCCTTCCCGAGAGTAAGAAAAATATTTTAAAGCTGTGTTTCTATTTAACCAATAAGATGTTAAAATATATTTAATTTTGTTTATTTACCGGTTTTCAAATTCTGATTTTTATTTATTTTTTGTTATATCACCAAACGTTGTATTCCATATGTTTTTATTACAAATCAAACATAATAACTAACCACTGTGTTCGAAAAGAAAGAATGTTCGATCGAATCTTTTTTGAATGTACGTCGAGCATTGTTAATTTTCCTTCATGAATCCATAGCACACAAACTTAAGAAAAATATTATACTGAGTGTATAATATGTACATGTGTAACTGAAACATCATTACATTCACTATAAAATTTATTCAATTCAAGTCATAATTTGTTTTGTTCAATTATATTGGACTTTTATGAAATGCTAATAATATGTGCAATGTTCTATACATATACATGTTTTATAGGTTTTATACCTACTGTACAATTTTGTTTAATAATTATACAAGTTTCTCGTAAAAAATATCAGTTTTTTTAAAAAAGATAACGTAGTGAACAATATATTATGTAAACATTGTTATATAAAAATGTATGTTTGTACTGATTATACGTAAATTGTTTTCATGGAACCCATAAAATCGATATGTGGACCGTGGGCTGCCGTACATTGTTATATAACAGAAAAATAAATATATTTTTTATATTTTTTAATTTCTTTATTTTTATAAGTCGTGACTTTATTAATTTACTTTATACCTGATAATGAATTTTTAATTCAAAACCAGCCGTACATTGTGTACACTTTTTTTTTAACTATATATATTTTTATATTTTTACTAGGTAACACGTAGGTGTTAAAATAAAGAAAAAAATGTAGGTTAATCCTTTCGAAGTAAAAATATAAGATGTAGAATAATTAGTACAAATAAATATCTAAAATAATAATCGTAAACGGGACAAGGAATATTTGTATAATTTTAACCGATTCATAAATTTATATACAGGTTTCATGAGGTAGGATCTTTATTTTGTCTTTGTATGTATATAAATGCATACGATTAGTTATCTTAATTCATTACAATATGTGTTTCTATTAGAATATAATTAGACACAGAGAAAGGCATTCAATATTTTCAATTTAATTAAAACGCAATCGTATTTAAAATCCATACATGTACATAAATGCATAATATATATGCGCTACAATGATGACTGATGAGCGAAAACAAATTGAAGGTGAATATAAATTGTTTTGTATTTCAATAGGGGAAACACATTATACATCAAATTGACCTACACTACAAATGGCGATGGGTACACATACACACGTGCTCAAATATATTTATAAATGCATATATGTGTGTTCGTATATATATATATATATATATATATATATGCACGTACATTTTGAAAAACCATCGTTATGTACAATGACGAATATAATTTGTTAGCTGTCTCGTAAACAACAAATTTGCTTGACGCTGAACAACATTGGTCAAAATGACATCTGTGCATAATCATGGTATCTAACCATTACCATGGTATCTGTGGCATTCATACTATATGCATATGAACCATATTATGAAAATATACAATATCTAATATAATGACCATCATACTTTTAAATTCTGAACGGAGTGATGGAATCTATCGGTTTTAGAATGATGTGTGTTTTTTTTTATTTTTATTTTTTATTTTTTATTTTTGTGTCTGACGACACCTTTTTTGCAGTAAAAATGCTTCGATTTGCTTAAGTAGCAACTTTTCTGAAAGGAAAGTGAATGTAGATGGTACTTTGGCTAGTCTAAAATCCAACTTTTCAATACTTTTTAAAAAAAAATCGAAAAATACGATAAAAAAATTACGAAAAAACGGGAATTTTTACGCAAAATCACGTTTTTACAAATTCGTTTCAAAATAAAATATACTTATTACAATATTTATAAATAACAATGTATTATATTCTAGACTAACATATCATCTCCGTTCAGAATCATTTTTCGTATACAATGATACCTATCATTGAATTCAAATTTAACAAATCCATTATAATGACCTATCCTATGAAGAGTCGTACTCCACCCCCAAGTGAACAGCAGAGCGAGGCCCATCCGGTTCTTTTTTTTATTTTATGTTGATTCTCATAATTTTGCCATCTCATCAAACATCATGTAAATTGCCGCCCGGGCGCTGTGATATTTGATCAGTGGACACTTCAAAACAGTATGAAAACGCAATAATTTGCGTTTCAATTGTATGAACACTCGCGTCGAGTTTACGGAATTATAGAGAACCAAAGTAGAATTCGAAACAATATTTTATTTTATTTATACTTTTTTTTTTCATTTAATATACAATACGGTGTTTTTTCAACACTTAACAAAAATTATAACTGCAACACGTGAAACTTAAGCGGCTTTATGCAATCGCCGTCGTCGTGACGGACCGCTTTGCACACGTCCGCGTGCGCGCAGCCGTCGTTGTCGCACCGGCGCGGACTGTCCCTGTTGCACTGGTAGGAAGTGGTTTCGGGTTCGGCAATGGCCGTTGCCGTGGCATGGGGGGGTACTGCACCGGTCGCACGATTGCCGCGGTCCAAAGTCGTGACCGCGATGGTCGCACTTGGTGCAGTCGTGGTGGTGGTGGTGGCCGCGCGCCCGTTGGCCCCGGAGACAACGTGTGCCGGTGGCCGAAGCACGGACTTCTGAACCCGGAGTTCCCGGTCGCGCAACGTCCGCTGCTGCGACTGCTTGTCCGCGGGCGACTTGGCCCACGCGACGTCGATGCACACGCCCGTGGCCACGTCCTGGGAACCGTCCAACGCGTACATGGCCGATTGCGCGTCCTCGCGCCGCTCGAAGTGTACGAACGCGTAGCTCTTCAAGATTTTCACGCGTTCCACGGTCCCGTACCGACCGAACTTCCGGGCCAGCACGCGCTCATCTAGCACGCCGCCGTACTGCCTGACGTACAGTACGCGCACCTTTGGCATCGTGTCCGCTTTCGGCTGCGGTTTCGGATGCGCCCAGTCCACGATCGTCTTGCACCCGAACAACTTGTGCTGCAACAGCCTCCGCTTAGCGTCCGTGGCCGCGGCCGCCGACCCGTAGTCCAGAAAGCAGAAGCCCCGGTGCGTCGACGGGTTTTCGGAGTTCTTGAAAGTGATCACCCGCATCAGGCGGCCGCGCGTTATGCGACTCACCTCGTCGAATATCTCCTGTGCCGTCTTTACCTTCGGCATATTGCCCACGAACAGCCTGCACTTGTGGCTGTTGTCCGCAGTGGCCAAAGGTTTAACCGAACGATCCGTCATCGTATTACGGAGTATTGTCGTCGTCGTCGCGGGCGCCGCCTGTACTTTTCGACCGTTGACGGCGAGATTCGACGTGTGCTTGATGGTGTTGTGTCTTCCTTGTTTCTCGGTCGTTTGATTTTTATTCTTCAATATTTTCCCGTCCATAGTGCTTCGATCTCGTGTAATTCGACGTGTTTGACTAATGTTTCCTACTTGTTTTACTCTCGTTGAAACCTCGCAATACGTATTATGTTATATTGATTTTGTACACATAGCCAGCCAGTTATTACACAGCACTGTTTGGAATCTGGTAATTTAGTGATTTATTTTTATTTTTTTATTTATCCGTCGTACAGTTTTTTTATTTCGTTTAGACTCATTATTTCTTAAAGGCCAACAGCAAGTAATATTGCATCGACCTACAGATTTAGTCGACTATATTGCTTGGACTTTTTCGTTGCCTAACGTTTCTAATTTGTAGCTTTATAGTTTATTTAACTTTCTGCTTATCTACAATGTTACCTAATATTTAGACTTGGTTATTAAAATACTCTCATTGTCTGCATTTTTAATTGATACATTTCCAGAAATATTCCTGAGTTCCGTAATCGTACACTTTAAACGTTAATAAATATTTTTTTATTTTTCGTCACATACGCATACGTACTCAGCACAGATCGTTATTTGGCAAATTCGCAAATTTCTAGCATAGATAATAATAATAATTTTAACTTCTTGATATACTTCCTTCAAAAAAATCAAATTGTATAACCGAGTTGTTGAAAAATTACCTAACAATTATTATTAGTAATTTCTTATTACTCATAAAATATATTAATATTTTTATTTTAAATGATTTTCAGATATTCTATTTGTTATATTTAAAAAAAAACTACTATCTAAAATAAATATCGTAATCCATAGGCACAATATTTTTTTATAAGCGTCTGAACAGCGAATATTGACATTAAATTACATGTAAAATATAATATAATGTATAATATTCTAGACTGACAAACTATGTCGCTGTGTGCAATTGCCATCCCATTCTAATTGAAAAATATATTTATCGTTTCAAAATAAAATATACTTCTTACAATATTTATAAATAACAATGTATTATATCCTAGACAAACATATTAACTCCATTCGTAATCGTTATTCGTATACAATGATATCTATCATTGCATTCAAATTTAACAAATCCATTGTAATAATGACCTATCCTATAAACGAGGTGCACTCCACCCCCAACTGTACAGCAGAGCGAGGCCCATCCGGTTCTTATTTTTTGTTTGATTTTTTCAAATTAAGTTTTTAGTAAATGTTACAATAACCTACCAATATTATTGCATTTTTTGAACTTTTATTTTTTCGATACTTCCATGTACTTATAATAAAATTTCTAGTAAAATTAAAAAATGTATTTAAATTTTTATTTTACAAATATTTTCTAATACATAAATATCACTTATTATATCCTATAAAGTTTCAAATATTCAAATAATCTAGCGATTAATAGAGATAGATTTCATACTAAACATAGGCACCTGCATATACCCAAGGGCGGAACTAGAAGAGGAAGACGATGATTCATTCCCGGGCGTAAATTATTAGAGGATATAATTTTTATAGTATATGTACATGGTAAATATATTTTTTATCTTTTTTAATGGCAATGTGTTTAAAACTCAATAAGTATGATTGTATGCTAATTATTAGAAAAAATTATAGCGAAAGGTATTTGATTCTTTTTTTATGATAGAGCGTAATTTTAAAATTTTTCCCGGGCGTAAAATTCCTAGTTTCTCTTCTGAATGTACCAGATTTTTTTAATATGATTTACAAGATATTGCCAATATCTTGACAGTCGATAAAATTAGTATATTACTCTAAATAAATAGCTCCATAAATTGCAAAGTCTAAATAATATTTTGTCCTTATATTTTCAAAAAATTCGCTGTTCAAAAAAATATTTTTAAATAACACGTGTTTTCCATGCTAAAGTACTCATTTTAGTACTTATTTATTTATAACATGAATGTGTTCAAAACTTACGAAAAGTAAATTAAGTAATCTTAGGAAAAATATCTTTATTTTGAAATATAAGGTTATATATTATTATTAAGAATAAGAATTAAAAATAATTTGTACAATGGCTGTTTTGTTATATCATTTATCTATAGATTTATATATAAATGAGAAATGAATAGAAAATAACAAAACATCTTCGCTTCAAATTATTTAATATAATATGGCAGATACCTATTACCAGATAAATTATGATTTAAGCCATAAATTTAAAACCAATAATTTGAATACTGACGCTAAAAGTTTCATATATTTAGATACATGTGCATAAATATTAACACGTAAATGCAATTGTTTACGTGTTAGTAATGCACGATGTATTTTCCGCAATGACCAAGCCGATAGTAAAAATACGAGAGAGAGAGAGAGAGAGAGAGAGAGAGAGAGAGAGAGAGAGAGAGAGAGAGAGAGAGAAAGAGAGAGAACGGCTGCAAAATCGCAAAATAGTTCTATTGAGTTTTTTCTTCAAACGTGAAAATATTTAAAATGAAATGGTTTACTATACGCGTTATATTATATTATGCATAATCAAAACGTATAATTTTTGTAAAATTAAAACGACAATAATCAATGCAAAAATTTTGACAAAATATTTTATGGTGTATTGTAATTTAGTAAGCTTTCCATTTTGATTTCGAAACCTACAATAGTAATGACGTAGAGTTAAAAAATAATTATGATCGCGCGAAAACGTACAGTACATTATCGCGAACAACAAGTTTTGTTGCGAAACTTGAGTTCAGTCGTCGATAAGTCCCTAGCACTTTGTGGTGTGATATGCACGACACTTCATTATAAACAAAAACAACTCGGATGTGGCGGCGATGACAGACGAATGCGAAACGAGACGGGGAAAAAAGGAGAAAAATGAAAGAGGAGAATAAAGGAGGAAAACACTTCCCCTCGGACCGCAACGCGACGAGGCACTCGGATCATGAGACCCTGGTTTCGCTCACCGACACCCGTATGACGTTGTGCACACGGTTTGTCCGGGCGGCCGCCTCGGTCGCTCGCCGCCGTCGCCGTCCACCTTTATCTCGCTTCTCCGTGTGCACCGCTCGTGCACACTTCGCGCACACGAACGTCGACGTCGTTTTTTCCCGCCGCCGCCGCCGCGCCACCCGTCGTGGTCTCGGTACGCCGGTGCATCGCATGCACTTTTGCGTTATTGCGATGCACTCTACCGCCGCCGCCGTCACTGCCGTCGTCGCCGCCGTCGTTGCCGCCGCCGCCAAAATGAAATCGCACGTAACCGGATGCGACGTTGCAGCCGCGCAATTGATTTTCCGCGTGCGTTCCGGAAGTAAACGAGCGATCGAGCTTATTTTATATACAAATTGAAGAGACTATAATGTGTTACGATACGTGGTTCGACTCCAACTGTTGACGTGGAACAGGACGACAGGACGCCTCGAGCTCCCATGGGTACCCATGGGTGCACAGCCAACAATGCTCGCGAAACGTATATTTGTATTCGTTAAATATAATAATATATTATAAATCTGAATCTATCGTCAATCACGTACGTTCACTTTGCGTTAGATAATCATTAATCGAACAAACGGCCAAAAGTACATGAGATTTCTGCGAGTGCCGCTCGCATTATAACATCATGAACGACCGTACAACGAAAATTCGGTGGGATCGGTTTTTTCCGTGTGTAATGCGAGCACTAAAGTGCACATAATTGATATAATGGCGTTTCTAAAGAGATTGATTTACATCGCGAAACGTGTTATCGTAAATAGGACGTGAGAAAAAAAACGAAATATAAATAAAGGTTTACCCGGACCAAATGTACAAACACGGTGGCAGTGGGCCGTGGTGTGCACCTACTCCCCCCCCTCGACCTTCACGTTGTGGGAAGTTTTCGGAAGGGTCGAAATTTTCGGCAACGGCGACCGTATGCGACGAATACACGACGACGACGAGCGCGCGCGCACGCCTGCTGGCCGTATCTTCGGGCGTGTGTACGACACGTATTTTATTTTTCGGCAATAGCGTTTTTTCGGCGGCGGGGGACACCGGGGCCAATGGAACGCACGCGCATGGGCGTTACGTGTAAGTCGCGCGCGCCGAATTAACGCGAAACGGCCCGATTATCAAATGTAACGGTAACGGCAGCGCGCGCGAGCACACCTGAACGACCGCGTGACGCGTACACGGTGCACGTGACGCGCGCGGAGCCAATGGCATATATTGTCGTAGCGCGTACGGCGTCCGTTGGAGATGAACGGTGGCGATGGTGCGTGCGTGCGTGCGTGCGTGCGTGCGTGTGTGCGTGCGTGTCCGGTCGGCCGGCCGCGGGCGCCGCGGAATCGACGTCCATCATGCATTCACCGCGGACCCGGTACCAGGACTCTATGCGGAGAGCGCGCCGTCGTCGCAGTCCGTGAACGCGACATCAGAGGATGCCGACGGCCGACAATTGGCCGCCGCGACCTCGATTGCCGATAGCCGCGGCGGAAACCGACGATCGTGTACCAGGGGCGCAGTAGTACAGCGCGTCGTCGTAATACGTGCCGCCGCCGCCGTGGTAGTCCGTGACGCACGCTGGTGCCGTTTGAAGCAGCATTGTCGTATCCGCTTCCGCCGCCGAAACGTCACCGCTCTATTACATAACATATACGTGCGCTATGTGCGTAATGTTTGTGTACGTTTCAATATTAATTCCGTAGAGACATGCGTGTATACGAAAGTTTTCGTAAGATTTTTTCCTTAAACCTCCCATACATACATTATTCTTGTTCCGATAACAACTCTCATGTCCGTAGTTAAAATTCGTAAACACATTACGTACGTTGTTATTTCACTGACGTATCATTCATTTAGTACATGTACTATAGCTGCAGCAATATATTATATTATGCGAAGGCGGCTGAGATACATGAATGGGTTAATGGTATTGCTCTTTGGTCTTTTGAACTTTAAATGATGTACCATTGTTCTCAAAAAAACGATGTTGAGCGAAAGAAGTCAGGTGGATCAGATGTTACTTCTAAGTATACTCAATATAGTGGAAGAACCAAATTTTTTATAGAATAGGTTTAACTTTTAATGTTTAAGACTTGTGCAAACAAAAAAGTTCAAATATTTTGAAGTTTTCCTTTAAAATACTAGTATTAGAATTAGTACTCAATATGTTTCGAGTTCATATTACGGTCAATATTTACAGGATTACAGATCATTAATCTATATCGTATAATTTTAATGGAAATTCGTTGAAATATCAGATATTCGACAGAATTAAATTTTGTAATGCTTATGATATATTTTGGTTACAAATCATCATGTATATAATTTTTAAGCATCAAGAAGCTAATTTTAAACTATATAAAGGAAGTGGATTTTTGTGATTTTTATCGTTTTATAAAAATTAATATTCAAAGTCTCATTGCATTTATTTTTTTAACCAAGCCCAATATTTTAATTAATGAGTATATATACTGTGTGTACTCTAATACATTAAATATGATTGACAAACATTGTATTACATATTCTGTATGTTTGGTCAAACCAAAATTAATTTATTGACATTTTCGAAAAAATAGTTCAATAACTAGCTCAGAAAACATAAATTTTTCAATTTTCTATGAAGAGCTCGTAAAAGTATTTTGCAATTCATATTATCTATAACAAACTGTGATATAAGCAACGAAAATGTCACGTCTTTAAGATAATTATTTTTTTCATTTACGATAAAAACAAAAATTCGAATTTTTCGATGTCTTGTATGCCGTTTATTTATTTTATTTATTTTGCCGTTTTCTTTATAACTTTTCAACAGTTTCCGCAATTAATTAGAAAAATATTAAGAAATTCGTAAAATTATCCTGTTCAAAATATTAAATAAATAACATTTCCTATTAGAAATCTCTTATGATTGTGATAATTAAAGCATTTGATTTTTGTCGAAATCGAACACATAGAAATAAAATAATATTGTGTGATTAAATAATAGGTGTTTATTAGTGGTGAGGTTTTGAATCTTGATTGAAAATTAAAGTTTTTTGCAAATATTTCACCGTTTGTTTTTATTATTTGATAAACAGTAAAGAAATTCATTAAATGAATCTTTGAAAATACCAACTAGAAACCATTCCTTAACGATTACTTTTTATTTGATGATTATGGAGCATTTATTTTAATCTAAGTCGGATACAAAGATACAAAAAAATAAACATTATAATGTTTATTTTTTTATACCTTTGTATCCGACATATATGTTATAACCAATATACATTCCTCGTTTCGCTCAGAATTTAAAAAGAATACCATTAGAATGCAAGATATTAAAATTATTTTTTTTAACTTCAACAATATTTTTTTATCGATATAAAACTTAATTACTTTGCATTACAATCTAAAATAGTAAAATACCTCTTGGGCGACATTTTAAGAAATCTGTGTGCCACAATAACATGTAAACTGCTGTTATAAAACACAATAATGCAATGCATGATCACTCTTACCTAATTAGTCTTAAGTCTCTATTAGGTATATCAATATTATTTATTTGTCCCTTTTCTTAACTCCAAGGACTTAAAAATCTACAGATATCCTCAAGTATAGTACACTATATACATACATGTAATACGTATAAAAATTATAACTATAAATAAATTTAAATTTATTTCAGTTTGCAAATATACGTTAAATATATATATATAAGTGTATAATAATTTGTAATTTTGAGCTACGTACCACTACAAATCTGATATTATTAATGTACGGGAAATTATGCATTCATCTATAATTGAATTTATTTTTAAATAGTATAATTATAAATATAATATAAATGTAAGTAATAATAATTTTTTTCTACGCAATATGAATATATGAATATAAAAAATTGTATGTATAAACTATATGAACCTAAATCTATAATATATATATTTTATAAAGGAGATATTATATTATATATTTTTAATATATTTTTTTAAAACAAAAACTAAAACTCAAATGATTATAGAAAGAAGCATAAAGGAGAAAAACCATAAAGAAAGACCAATATTAAAATATATTCATCAGATAATAAAATAAAAAACCAAAGATGCAACTCATATGTAGCAATTAATAGAAGAGCGGATAATAGAGAAGAATGGAAGATGGCTGTTAATTGGTCAACCAATCAATCGATTGAAGCCCTAAATATTTATTTTAGTATTATATTCTAATTTTATACGTCATACCTTCATAACTAAAATTAAATTCTTTAACTTATTTTCAGTTATCGTTGTAAATGAGAACAAAAATATATACCTTCGATTTAGTCTCATGCTATATTTAATTAATTAATTTTTATAGATTATTGCGATCGCATATAAATAATCAGTAACAAATTAATAAAAAATGCGAAAAAAAATATCTTCGTATTACGCTTTAGTTTAAGTATTTTTTCAATTGCAGTTTAAATTATTTCAAAATAAATAATTTATTTTAAATAATTTAGACAATTATTGTTTATATACGATGACTTTTTTTTTTATATGACGGGTTTAAATTTATTTTCGTTTTGCAATCTTTCAAAAGAATTTTCATATCAATTTAAAAAAACCTTGCAGACGTACCTGAACTTTGACTTCGTCGAGACTTACGACAAGAGACGGCTTTTCGGATTAATCTTGTCATACTCGCTAGTGTGTTCATCTCCGAGTTCGACTAACATACTGACATACTGACGGTAAGTACAAATATTGACACACCTTCAGTTGAAAAAGGGTTATGTCGACGTCAGAATTGTAGGACAAAAAAACCGTCGAGTATAGGTAAAGGGTATGGTAATAACAATCATAGCATGTGTTCCGTGCACTTTAGGTACACTATGAAAGGGTGGATTATAAGAAAAATGTGGGTCGATATATTGGGTATATTTTTTGCTCGGCCCCGTCAATAAATTTCAGTTTTTATACTTTCTATAGCTAAATAACATATTATTGTGTGTACATATATGCCAACCGCAATATATGGTTGACCTACATTTTTTTTGTAACTTTTTTTTTTTGCTTTTCCCGTCTCATCTGCCGACAATGACAAACCAATGTCTGTTCCACCACGTTACTGTACATAATAGACATAAAGTAAACTGTTTTAGTCATAGCATAAACCTATATTTATTTATTCAAATTCATCTGTATAAAAGATAATATTTTCAAAATCCCTTTGAGTAGTAAACGGTTTAAAATGTTGAATAGAATTTCTCACCATATAATATATGTAGCACATTTTTCTCGACTTTTTTAATCTATAGATGTTTCATATCGTTGTAATATAATCGGAAATATTATCGAAAGTTATTAATTGGTTATTAGATTTAAATATATCAAAGGTTAACACGTTATGTAATAATTAATGCTGATATTGAGTGACATAAGTGAATATATATTGGTGTGAGTAATAGTAATGCTCATTATGTGTATTGTCTGTGGTAAAGAGTGGCAAGACATTTTATGAAGTGATTTAATGTCATTTTAACGACTCGATGTAACGAGCACTAAAGCACACATAAAATTGTTTTGCTATTTGTGGCCCATGAATTAAGATATACAAGAGTATGTAAAAGTTTAATGTTATGGCGTACGCCACGCTCGACAATAATAAATACATATTACTGATTGACACCTGTTGGAGTATATGTGTCTTACCTGTGTCAGTATAAAATGACGCGCCAGTTGTACTCGTTTCGTTCATAGTAAAACATGACATTAAATTCTCGGTAGACATCATATATAATATACTATAGTCTATTTATGTGTACAATTATTCTATAATATACAAAAAAAAAGCAAAATTTTAGTTCCGCAATTATTTCTGACTCGGATTTTTTAGTTTATTCTCTATTTCATGAAATCCATTGGTATGTATTTTCCGGAGTAAGGATTAGCTTAGAATTTTAGTGAAATCTATAAGGTTTAATTTTTTTTATATACAATTTCCCGATGATATGTATTCAAATATGTTTTTTTCAAATTTTCTTATTAAATATATGAGCATAAATTATAATTTATTATAATAATCAGTAGGTTGTATCAATTAATTGATAACACTAATTAGTATTAAATGATTGCATTTTCAAGTATGTAAAAATATTTTTTTAGCAATGTCAATCCTGTTTATCTTACAAAATGCATTTCAATTATGGTAGTTTTATACGTATAAAACTACCATAATTGAAATGCATTTTGTACATATATGTACATATATATGGTATAATATAATATAAATATTTTAAGTAAGTATATTATATATATTAAATATTTTTATTTTTGTAATTTTTTATTTAATTTTTTACATAATATACTTAAAATATTTATATTATATTACACCACATTTATGTATAAAATTACCATCATTGAAATTCATTTTGTAAGATAAACATGATTAAATAATATTAAATAATCAATTTTTTTAAAATAATTAATGAAATATTGGTTATCGTTGTTTAGTCATTAATACATTCATAATAGTCACATGCCGTCAGGCACATAAAAGCCGTTACAGATCATTATATAAAACAAAGATTTATTCAAAATTGCTTCAAAATCAATATAGTATAAAACAAGTATTTATATGAACGGCTTATCTCATTATTATGACCGGATGTATAAACATATTATATGAATATAATACACACATTATCTGAATAAATTACAGTAAATTAAATTTTATTTTTTCCTCTGTTATCAGATATATCATTTATAATATTTATTATAATTTATACAAACATGGAACGTCGTAAATTATGTTTTGATATAAGATTATACACTTGACATTATAATTTACCTTTTTGGGTGAATCGTAAAGTGCCGTATACAAATATCAAGCACGCACAGTATATATATATATTACGTAATACATGCACGCAGCGTATAAATATACTCGTATATTTATATACAAATAGTATTTGTATTACACTATGTAATATACGAGTACATTATACAGTAGTGGATCAATTATGGTCCGTATATTGTGAATAAATACGCGTAATAGGGTTAGGTAATATCATTATAATATACACATACATATATATATATATATATATATATATATATATATTTTACGGCTAAAGTCCGAATTAAGCTAATGTGCACATTATCCGGATAGTGTACATATTATCCAATTTCGGACTTTAGCCGTGAATAAAAACTATTAGGAAATAGATTAAGTATACATTACCCGGCTAAAGTAACTTTAGCCATCGTGTTATGGCTAATGTAAAATATTAATAATAAGTTCATAATATATATTTTATTTCAATAAAATTGATTAATTTAAGTTAACAATTAAATATTAAACTACATTTGATGTAATATTAACTTTATTTCTATTTATTAGATAACATTATTTTTATTATTTATTTAAACATGGTAAACTTTGATGACATTTAGAATTGCATAAAATGCCAGATACTTTGCATTTGCATATATTTGTTTTGCAATTTAATTTACATGCACATCATTTTAGTATTAATTAGTATTTAATTTAATATTTTTAAAATAAAGTAATTTTTTGGTATAGGTATTTGTTTTTTTTTTTTTTTAAATTGTTTGTAAATCTTTTAATAAAGTTTCATAAAAATAAGTTCTTATTAAAGAAATATAGCATATACGTACAGTATTATAATGATGTTATGATGATGATTTTTTTCAGCCCATAACATACAAATTGCCCCTCCCCCCCCCCGTTTAAGACCTCTGTATCCGCCCTTGATTCTATATAGTTCCATTTTATCTTTGTATGGTTTTCACATCATAAAAATAGCACCATAAGTAATTTCATATCTTACAATTATATAATAATATATTTTTTTGTACATTTTTTCTACCTAGTTACTTCATTCATCAATCAATGGATAATGCGCAAAATAGCCGGTTAATGTACGAAACTATGATTCTAAATGTTAAGTGTTTACCTTATCCAACTATTGTGGATTATGTGCACATTATCCGGATAATGTGCACTTTAACCATGTTTCGGACTTTAGCCGTAACATATACAACTTATGTCAGCATAGTCATTAGTTCCATAAATGTAGTGCTTTGTAATAAATATTCAACATTTTTCGACCTCTGATCATTGATAAACATTTAGAGATAGATTTGTATAAACAATTACCGTTCAAATTAGTCTCCTCCTTTCAGACAAAATAAACAAAATATCTTTACTAAAAAGTCTATATATATATAAACAGTACCTTACTGAAAAAAGGGAATTTCACATTGAAATTCTCCTAGTGCACTGTGTATTGTTTGTACATGCATAATTTATTTCAGTATTTAACTATTTAAGCTACCCACCACACAATCATAAGATATTACACTTTCGAACAATACTAAAAGAAAAATAATTTCGCTGAAAACATATATGCTTAGCGTCCAACGACCAAACATGGACAACCATGTACATAGATACATTATAAGTGCAGGTACTGATAAGTATATTATTTAAGTGTCAGAAGTTACAGATGACATGACGAAAATCGACAGTATACAACATATGAAGTCGAAGTCGCCGTCGCGTGTGCGTAAACATTAATACATAAACTTTGTGTGTACAGTACCTACTGTACAATAATATCGTTCGGCAACGGGTGTACGCTGTTCATGTGCGATGAAAATAAACAGAAATGCACGACTACGCGATAGACAGAGACACAACGACGGAACCATCGCCGCACGCCATATTTGTTACACCGCCTCTTTTGTAGTCCCATTATTATCCTGCTGCTACTTCTGCTACCATGGTTATTGCAATTATTCCCATGATTTTTATAAGAATCGTGTATCAGCGACTGACGAAAAACAGCTGCATCAGGTGTCATTTTTTTTTTTTTTCATTAAAAAAATTTGAATTTTGAGAAGAATAATTCTCAGTTGTTATAGCCGATAAAATACTGTGTTAGGTATACATATTGGTATTAAGTACATAACACTATAAACGTACCTGTGCACATGTTAACATGTTTTTAACATCACAGGGCTAAATTTAATCATTTGCCGTTGTTATGCAAGTTTAATTTGTCCCTCCTATCCTAAAATAAAATTAACACAGTCGTATGTACGGTAAAATTTTCATATACAAAAAAAGATTTCAAATATTTCTACTTAAAAAAACTTTATGTAAAATTTTATGAAAAAATACAATTTCCTATAAATAAAATGATAAAAATATTCAATAAAAATTTGCCACCCCATACGATCTTATAGTTCACAATCTCGTAAATCTGCTACTGACCGCTATATTATATTAGAGTCACAGACACTCGGTGTTCTTTAAATATAGATATTTATATGCGTATCGGTGAAACGTGCCTGTAAACACATAAATCGTATGTGTGACGATAAACCTTTGTAAAAATAAAAAGATCGACTGTTATAGAATAACTTAAATGAAAATTTAATTTGTTACAATTTTTGATGAATATTAAACTCCGGCATTAAACTAAAAGAATGCAAATGATAAAAAAATTTTAAAAAAATTGATCACACTTCTTAATTAATTTTAAAATTAAATAATGATACTCGATAAAGCCAAATAATAAAATATTAACAATAATGGTCAAATTTTGAAAATACTAGAAAATCAATAAAATCAATATGAATGGAACATAGAAAAATTTATAAAATAAAATAAAATCTATACTCTTTCGACGGAGGTGTATAGAACTACAGATTATTTTATTTTAGAAGAAAGCTAGTTTATAGAATTTGGTAAATGTAAATGGCAAAGAAAAAAGTGTGAAAAATATAAAATAAGACCGTAGATCATTCTGAAAGACGAGTTGTCCACCATCTCGATATATGTATATATATATATATATATATATATATATATATATATATATATATATTTATGTACATAAATGTTTTTATGCGTAATACCATTACCCACTTTATAGCCCATAACGTTCTCACGTACTCCTGTCCGCCGTATATTTTTATGAATTCACTTTCGATGTACGACAATAATTAGCTGACCCCTAACGAGTCCGGAGGCTGATTTATTATACACGGTCAGATCCCTCTTTAAGTGCGGCGTTTAACCAAAGTACTGTTGCTATATACATACAAACACACATACTTACACATTCATTACACATGCATTTATAGTGAGATATTCGTATTTTACACATATTAATACAGATTGCGATAAATAAATAAATACATATTGTTACTGCAGTATAAAAGTATATACAGATAAGTTCACTAGTACTTCACCAGATGTATTGCCTTACGGCGTTTCCAGGTAGTGGATGTATGTATTGCCGGTTTATTATTAAAAAAAAAAAGAAGGTTTTCAAGTACTAAACGACCTTTTAATATGATACACCTACCAGAAATGTATTCTTCTTAAGCTTTTAAGTAGTATTTTCTCAGTCTCGAAAGCTTCCTTCATTTATCTCTATCTATCTTCTACTGTTCTACCCTGATCCAAGAGTGCATATGATTTGATCATCCTTTGTTTTGTCTGTTCAGCGTTATCTTTGACAACCCCCAGTATTTTTGAATTTAACTTTTCTATATGGAATTTTTTCAACTGGCTGTTTGATCCCTCAAAATTTAGTAGCTCAAAATGATAATCATATATTTTTCAGTCGATGAGTCTATTTAATATAGGTGAACATCATTATAATAAATATAGTCTGAATAGAACTATCTAGATTGGTTAATTTTTATCTAGATTGATTTTCAGAAGTACGAAACTTAGTATCTTATTTATAAATAAACACACATACACATAATATGTATATATATGATAAATAATAATACATAGTACATATAATATATATATACACACATTTAAAGTAAAAATAATGTCAAGTTATCAATATTAAACTGTTAATTTTTTATTAGTAATCGAATAAACAACCAGTTGGTGTATACTGCCTATAACTCAAGTCCATCATTAATAATCACACTAAAAATGATATTAAAAATAATTTCATTGGAATATTTTTATTTATTTTTTGATATTACAGTAAAATACTCTATGCATAATGATAGTTTGAGCTCGATCAAATATTTGCTATTGATTATGAATAATAATATTGTTTGAAAAATTTCTGAGGTTTTTACATTTTTATATAGTTTATACTATAACTAAAAATAATAATTAATACAAATTTAAAAAAAGTGATTTGGATATAATTTTTTAATTACTAATTATATTTGTAGGTAATTCATTCTAAACAAAATCATTATAGTATAATATGGTATATAGTATATTTATTAAATATTCGTGTAAACTGTGTATATTTTAAAAACATAAAAATAAAATTATATCTAAAACAAAAAAATACAAGTCTCCCAACAATAGCTATATATTAGTATACCACAATATATTTTATAGTACAATAACGTAAATTTATAATGATTACGTTACACATGATCCATATGTATGAAGGTACGTAACACATGTACATACTATACATATTATACATAACTTATAAGCAATATACAAACTTATCTATTTCTATAATCACACCTTAAAGTTTAAATTATCATTGACGATCTATGAATTATATTTTATTATTTAAATAATGATCCCAAACGGTTTTATTGGGCCAAATTATATCTATATTAACTTAACGCATTCATACCAGTGAAGGTATTTATTTTAAATGTATGACACGTAGATATATATTTTAATAAGCAATTCATTTGAATTATATGTTTTATTATTTATGATATCAAAATATATATATATAACATTCATACATGATAATACCTACTAGTTTTATGTAAAATTATATGGTTTATTATATGTATACGTAAATTCTATAATGATATTCATTTGTATATAAAATGTAGAGATTATTCTTATATTTTACATTCTGGCATAATAATTTATTTAAGTTTATAATTTTTTAAAGCGACAGTTAATGGTAATTTTTTTATCGTTTAACTATTAGCGAGTTATATGCATATTAGACATTTATACGTTTACCTAGCCGTATAATTTTTTTACCAATAAACAAAAATATTTTTAATTTAAAAAAAAATAAGGAAATCCCCCTGCAGAAATTTGACGATGATAATACATAAAAAATGTATACATATTTACTAAAAGTACCTATAATATACATCGTATATAATTTGATTGCTTCGTCTTTGCCGTTTCTAGCTTGTTCTGTTACATTCATGTATTTTTATCGTCGACATCTCAATGGGTATCGGTCCTCCGTCTCATTATCAAGATAATAATATGTTAATTAGCTTTCGTATGTATATTGAATTTCCCACACGTCACTTGACTTAACGATCTCTGTTCTATGCGGGATGCTAGAGGGACCCATGTATGGCTCTATATAGGCAACACAAATATACCTAAAATAATTATATACATAACGTAGGTATATATATATATATATATATATATATATATATATGTTATGAGAATAATATTTAAATTTTAAATCTACTAAGCTCTCCCTGCCTGGCACAAACCGAATACATTTGAAATATACTGTCATAAACCCGGCGGATTGTCGTCGCCCATATGGATGTTTATTATATGGAAGTGTTTTTGTACGTGAATGTATAGATATAATTAATGTTATGTTTTTTTTTCGACACTGCGTTGAAATTAAATGACTTATATTTGTAAGAAGAAAAAAACAAATTAAACGAAACGACGTTTAACGGTTAACACGCATACAACGTATACTACACACATACACATCCACATACACACATAAATATATGTATATATACGATTTCGTATAAATATATAAGTAGAGATATACGTATGGTTAAATATCCATATACACGATACGAGTGTATTCGAAAGATGTGTTTGAGCGGCTTGCGAGTAGGTTACACATTGTATATAAGTATAAATTAAGCCTATTCTTTATATGTATATTTGGGAGGAAAGAACGAAGGAAGCGAGTTTATGGTGAGAGGAGAGGCAAGGATTCCAACGAATAAAATCGTACGATTTACGTTAGACAAGTTTTACAATTTTTTTTTTTTTTGTATACGTCCGGATGACTAACTCACGTCAAAAGTGCCAGATAAAATTTGTTTTTTATTTGAAGCTGGTTGTTCTTTCACATTATAATAGTATGTACGTATGTGTGTATTATAATTTATAAGGCGGAGCACGTTTATATTAAGTGATTTTCCACGTGTTTATATAATTTTACTTATTTTATGAAAGAGTTATATTTTATAAGTCATAAATATCAATGATAAATTAAGAAATCCTACTCACTTTTTTTCTTAGTCTTCAGAAAAATATATTGAGTTATACTTTGTTTAGTATTAAAATAGGATTTCAAATAATTTTTAGCGATTTTTATTTGTTATTTGGTTATTGTAGTATTGCAATAATTATTTATAAATATCAAAAAATTATGACGATAAAAAGAAATTGTTTTTGGTGTTGTTTCTTTTCTATTTAAAAACTACATTAATTTTACTTGTTTTATTATATTAGCTATATATTGTATCTAATAATGCTAAACAATCCGATTATTTTATGTATTAAATCGCAATGTACATTACTGTCTTTGACCAAAGAAACTCTAAAATTAGTTATAGAGAAAATCTCTACTGATAATATTTAAGAACTACAAAGGCGTAAAAATGGTGAATTTGATTCAAAACTCAAGTCACGTAGTCATTTTGAGAAAAAGTCCAGACAGTCTCCAACAATTTTATAGCCAAAAACTCTTCACGAGGTAGGTGACGTATTATACATATATATATGTTTTACAACAGAGTTTTTATTCTATGCCTTTGAAAGCTTTTCGTTGTACATATAGTTATAGTTTAGATTTTACAATACATATGAGTATATGAGTGTGTGTAATGTGCCGATGTGTAATGTTTCTCTCTGTTACTGCAAAAGAATCGACTTTTCTGTATATATATATATATATATATATATATATATATATATATATATATATATATAAAATAATATACTATATACTACTATATAATATAATATATTATATACTACATATATTCAGAATTTTAACGTGATCGTGCAATGATTGTTGAGACCTTTTTACAAAAACTACAAGTATAGATGTTAATATTTATTTACCACTCTTTATTCGTAGTTAAACAGTATGCATAATATATACAATAATAAATATTGTGCATTGCACAAAACTTGCACGCTCACAAGAATGAAATGAAAGGCGAAAAATATGAAAGACAAACACACCCCACCAACATCATCCTATTGCACGAATGATCGAAAAAAAGACGCCTGCATTCATGGTTTATAGATAATTTTTTAGTATACCCACTTCAAAAAATAACCAATAACCTATACATACCTTACATGCATCTTCATCCGTATTTATTTGAAAATTGTAATTCATATACTGGCAAAATACCTTATAAAATTAATTTTTTTTAAAATATTCATAATATAATTTATATAGTCGTAAATAAATATTTTTACATGGTTGCATATTATTATGTATTCAATTTAATGACTATATTATATATTAGAATAATGTAATATACATGTTTATAAGTATAATTATATATTCGTACACTCGTGGATGTGTATTTAAACTATAAATCTTATATGATAATGCAACGTTAAATATGTGTGTATATTTATATAAAGTATTGAATTCTATAAATCTTATAGTGTTTATATATTCATAATATTATTTAAAGTATTTTTACACATAATTATATTTATACAATTAAATATTACACCGTACATATTATTACGCATTGAAATGTTCATATAGATTATTTATACATAAAATATTAACATAAAAGTTATACCTAAATTATTATATCAAAAACAATGAATGATATACACCGAGTTCTTTACTATAGAAAAAAATCATACTATAAATTATTATCGTACATCAAATAATTGAATACCGCAACTTTGTTGTAAAAGTAAACGGATTATAAATTATAAATATTAAATATCATAAATAAATGTATTATTACAACGAAACATCAAACATATATCAAACGAAAAATAAATCATAAAATGTCCCTGAAGAATTAAAAATTAAATAATTACACATTTCCAAGATTTACTTTAGTTTTTTTAGTTCTATACGTGTATTAGGTAGAATTACAATTATATTCATTATAAATACACTTATCCTTGATTTTTTTTTTAAGCATTCGTACGCTGATTTATTTAGATTTTTAAAGTGAAAGCTAAAGTGTGATTATTAAATTAAATTTTATAACTTAGAGAGTGGGGAGTTTTTTATCCATAAGATATATTATCAAAGTATGTTATAATTATTTAATCAATTTTAAATTATGACATAATACAAGTTACTACGTACTACTTTACTACTTGAATTAGTGTATTGTATGGTTATAATAAAATATAGTATAACGTGTACATATACATTACTTATAATTAAATTTCTTATCAAAGTCAAATATTTTTTCTGAGTCCCTTTTTTATGCTTTTAATGTTAAAGACTTATTATTTTCATACACAATTCAATTTCGTGTTTTCATGGTTCAGATATTATTCTTCGACAGATATTTGATGTATACAAAGTATAAAAATGTAACGCCCTTTGATCACGCGAAAATATTAAGTATAAAGACAACGAAAATGTAATTAATTATTGAACATTATTACTTATTTGCGCTCAGTGCATGTCTAATACGAACGATTATAACGCGAATTCGATGTGTATTTATACATACATTATCGTATAGTCATAATCGCTATATTTCCTCATGTAAAATATTTATGTAATGTAACATAATGTCGTACCAAATATTTTCAGAAATTATATCTTATGTATTTTTTTTTCTTCAAATTATTAATTTACTAGCATTACTAATATTATTTAATAACACTAGCGTGACTTACCAAAATACGGAGGACATAATTTTCAATTGACCTCAACTCGTCCTTTGTGCTGCTCTCTATGCTTCTCGAATGACGTGAATAAATGAAAATCACCCTCGTCGTTTGACCTCTAGAGGACGATCCACACAATCGTCCAGATTTTATCTGCAATATGTACGGTTTAATTAATGTTATTAATTTTATTTTATCAAACATAAAGTGGATAAGCGTGTAAAAAATATTTGCTAATACTGATGATGTTGCGGGATAAATACCGTTTTGAACGAATAGGAAGAACATAAGGTCGTTGGTCTTGGTCGTAATCACCTGTATTTTCGAGCGAATGTCTTGTCAACATTATAGCAATGCATTACAATATGACAATATGTAAAATTTTATACGGATGAAAATGAGATCAAGTAGTACGGATAACTAATGAATTCGAAAACGAATAAGTTATCTAAAACCATTTTTGAATAATATTATAAGCAACGTATACGCATATATGTCTTTATTTGCATTGAATTTGAATTCTTTTGAAATTATAATGTGCACCTATATACGGTACTTAAATACACTTGAGCGTACATGCAGTGCCATCTGTTGACGAACGCGTTGAAAATGTTCGTATTCTCGCGTCAAGTGACCAACCGTTCAAATTCGAAATATTGCGATGTATAACATTTTAGTTTGATTATTCCAGTCATCATTTGCATTTAAGAATTCGTCGTGATCCGGTAAATATATATATTTTCAAAAAATATCAGTTATCAGCGTTTTCTACAAATTTTCACTAACAAGCAAAGTAAAGGTGCGGTGAACAGTATACCAATTATTTGTAGTTCGAAATTTAAAAGTAACAATTATATTCATTATAATAATCCGGGAGCAATTCAAAAAAAGGCTAGGGATTTTAATTATCTCAAATTTAATAAATTTTATTCTGTCGTGTATTTAAAAACACATATTTTTAATTCCAAGCAAAGCGTGTATTGGTATTACAATGAGGAATTTATAATTTTACATCTAAGTATTATGATTTTTTTAAACTATTCTATTACTTTTTTTTTAGAGATTTGTTAGTTCATGTTATACTTTAAAGCAGACACCGGCAACCTTTGGAACTTTAGAATGTAATAAATAAAATAAAATCATGACTATTAGAGTGAGATAAGGCATGAGGGAGAACGTAATCTAATCTAATATAATACTTATATTTCCATGTAAAATAACTAAATATAAAAGGAATAAAATTATTAGTATTAAATCATATGAAACATATTTTGTTATCATTACCGCCCTTGATTAAAAATTGAAATTAAAAATTGCTCGCATAGTTAAATAGGTTGCCGACCCCTACTTTAAAGGTTTTGAAAGTTTAACATTAGAGGCAATATATCCTAAACAATAATTAGAAATAAGATTTTATGGTAAAATTTTTTAATGTATTGTGTCAAATCATAATTATTACTATATATTATTTTATCTTTAAATAACAATTATAACGGAAAATATGTTATATTTTGATTAAATTCAGTTAGGCAATAATAAAATATAAATGGATGTGTGTAATAATATTTATTATATGTCAACAATCTATATAGATACTCAACGAATGCAATTAAAACAATAATCGACAATCACAAAAATATAATCGTTTATAAATACATAGTAGTATACGCTCTGAAAATGAAAGCTTAAAATATGTAATTATATTGCCTATATAACACCCCGTAAAAATCGTTATTGAGAACATTATTGTTGTTATTAATTGTCGCGCTTTGAGCATCGTTTTTGAGTGATTTTTGATACTATAGCACTAAAAATTATTTAAATCATTAAAATATTTATACAATTTAAAAGGTGAACTTTAATTATGTAACAATTAAATCTATATTGGACATTTTAATAATTAGTTAATTCAAAAACAAATCAAAAATTTTAAGAGTATGTATAAATTAAAATGTATTTGTTATCCTTTGAAAATGCCACAAAACAAATGTTTATTTATAGTCTTGTACAGTAGAACCAAGATAACCCGTGCTCACTCTTCTAAAAAATTTAAAAATTAGTATGGACTGTACATATAATACCATAAATAGTTGTAATGGAACATATAATCTATATATATAAAAATGGAGACAAAAAATTCGAAATTGCATCAGTTGAGAACGGCTGGGCCGATTATCTTGATTTTTTTTTTAAATGATAGAGAATGTCGTGGAGCGGGTTTATAAGGTTTATATATGGACCTAACTCCACCCCCGGGAGGTGGTCAAACAGGAATTTTGAGATTTACGGTAGAAATTTTTGTTTTTGTTTATAAATGGTTGCTATGGGGGTTATAAGATTTGAGAATAATATTTATTTATTAGTGGTTAATATAATGAATTACCTGATGTTGCAAGGTAACCAAAAAAAAAATATAAATAAGTACTATTTGTTTGTGTCATTAAAAATGCCAAGAAGACGCCAGAATGCCAATTTTTGTCGTAGAACAAATGCAGCTACAAACATGAGAAATAGAAGAGCGCAAATAACAGACGAACAATGCCAATCCGATAGTGCGAATGATTCGTAGTTGACTCACGCAGAGCAAATAACCAACTACGCCAACAGGTACATCGAACATTTATATCTGATTCATTCCTGCGTCTAGCATTCCAGTATGAGCCCGATATTGAATATTATGCTCATTCAAAAGTAGTAATTTGTGCTATGGACAAGGAATGCCCGCACTGCTATGCTCTCAAATTCAAAAATAAGCCAGTCTGGATGTGTTGTGCGTCAGGAAAGATGCAACTACCTGAAATTGAAACACCACCTGAACCATTGAACGGTTTACTTATCGGTACAGATCCAGATTCTAACGTGTTCCTGAAGTCAATTAGAACATTCAATTCATGTTTTCAAATGACATCGTTCGGAGCAACAGAAATAGTTCGTAATACTAATGCCAATGGTCAACAATACAATTCTATACTACGGATTTTAGTACGTTAAGGTTAGGTTAGGATTATGTATTAATTGATTATATTAATCCACCGTATTATGTCAAACTTGGTATAACTTTGATACTTTATTAGATTTAAATCATACACTAAGGTACGTACAAACAGCACTAGGTCCGCGATCTACCGCCGGTAGATTGCCTACCTCATAATAAACTGCTGTGAATCAGAATTTTTATTCCGAAGAGAAAACTTAAGATAAATCTAGAACATCATCCACCGAATATTAAATAACGAGTTGAACAAAGTTAGAGTCATATAGAGTTGGTATATTTAACGAGCAACGAAGTGCACGGGATCAGCTAGTATAGTATATATTATACAATAGTATACGGTATCGACAAAAATAATAATGGCATTTTTGACTATAATCATATGAAAATAACCAATATTGTAGATTATTATTAATTTTTAATTTAATTCTTCGAATCATCTTATTAATCATTAAAAATTATTTCAAACAAAAAAAAAAAAAACGAAAGCTGATAACTTCATATTTTAAGCCATAATAACTTGTTATATACAATATGTACGGGTATATAACGTTATTATATTTATAATTATAATTAAATAAAAGAATTCAACATTGCAATATTATAAAAAGTCTTGATTAACCGTGATTTACATTTATTCGTATGACCCCTTCTCCATCATTATCATAGATAATCGAGGTTCCACTATACAGTAATTTTAAAACAAAACAGGAGAAAACAGAACGCATTGTAAAATGTTTGGATGGACTTGCAATGGTAACCGGTTGTCGCTAGGACATATGCTGTAGAATGTAAGGCGTGGTCACAATCATAACGTGCCTGTAGAATATATTTTGTATTCGATTTGTGTACGATAAATCCATTATGATCGATAATAATCGATTCGTCCCACGCGACCTAAAAAATGTTTTCTCTCTTTTTTCCACCTGCATGATGGTTTACCGTTTATATGTACCACGCTTGCAACATTCATGTATGGTACAACCACGTCGGATAACCACGCGCATAAATTATCGAACGTTAAATTTTCAATATACTAAGATACATTTACATAAATGTATAATATACATCTTGGTATATTGAACACAAATACGACGTACACAATACGGTAAGCCTATATATTATTTATGTAAATTTTCAAGCATTTCCCGAGTAAGTATATAATAGTCGCTTTAATGATTCATCGTGAGGGGTTTCCACCACGACAATAACCTAAAACATTAGTCCATAAACGAAAACGTTAAGAAAATAATTGTCTAAGCTCTGAAATTTAACATCTCACGACGGTTGATATTTTAGTTCATTATATCCGCACCTTCAAAGCCGCTGCGCACTATTTGTAAGCGTATAATTGTCCAAGTGTAGGTTTCACGTATTTATTGCATACACTAGTACTCTGAACAGTCCGTAATTTTAGGGGTCGGACCAAACTAAAAATGTTAAAAAATAAGTGAATCCAGACCGAACCGGACTGTCGATCCGAACTAATAAATTTCGGAGTTTAATTGATTATGGACTGGACCTAGTCGAAAATATAATTTGATAGAGCAGATTCGCGATTCAGACAAAAAATATGTCAGAATCTGACAGTCAGATGTGTGAATGTTTTGAATTATACCATATAATTGGTAATTGGTATAGATTTAAACTGCTCGTAGACTTCAACACAATGTGTAAAACTGTACACAATTGATAATATGTAGCAGTACTTTGCAGCGTACAAAAAATTACAAACTACATTATACATAAATACTAATTCTATCGGATGCTACGATATGACAGCTGTACAGAAATCCTAACATGTAGCCCACACCATATCGAGAATAATTGTAATCGTTGTTCTTGAAAATATGTTCGATAATAATTATTAATAGGTACTATAAACTTTTAATAAATTCTACTGAACAATTATAATTTTTGATTTAATACCTTTTGACTGCGTACCAAAGAAATAATGTTTTTAAAATTGAAAATCATTGGTCAATGGATTTTAAACAAGTCAATCAATCTGATTATATTTTAAAAAACCGGTCTGAATTGAAATTATAATAGTTTAAAGTAGGAGTGGGCCGAAATCTTTCATAAAATTATGGAGTCAAATCGAATTAAACTTTCACCAATATCTATACGATAATACCAAATCATACTAACTTTATATTTGTGTTATTATATTGCCAAAATATTGCGGTAAAAAAATAATTTTAAATATTGCGCAATCATAATAATAAAAATAATTATAATATGAAACATTATTTTTTTAAATAAAATAGTGACTGTGAAAGGAAATATATAAAATATGTGATTTCCAAATCCTTGGAAAATTGAATTAATTTTTACTAACATAAAATCATATACCAATACACATAGTAAGAAATGTATAGATATAGTTCTTATTCAAAAAAATACAAATAAATATAACATATTTTCTCTTATAAAAAGTTAAGTAATAGTATGTTAAATAAAATTTCACAGTTATATTAACTGATCGTCCTTAGAATTTATAAATGTGTACATGATTACTCCTTTAAGGTTTGATGTATATATACAATATATAACTATGTATATATAACTATTATAATAGTTTTATTGTTCTTATTATTATTATGATATTACAATTATGATTCGACTGAAATGTAATAAACTTAAGAGATAAAAATTTAAATATTATCACTATGTTGACAAATGAATACGAATTAAGCATAATATTTTTAAAAATTATAATATATTATACGCACATATCATCAACGTTGTTGATAAATACTTGTATATTGTTCAATATTATGTAACTCGCATTGGAAATTCATTCGATGACGTTAAATCCTATGGACACAACCCGTCTTGTTTATTTATAAAATATTTAAATGCTTACTCACACATGCACACACACACACACACACACACACACACACACACACACATCTATGTATGTATGTTAGAGTATTAAACGTACATACGCGTCTTGGTCACAACCTCATTCTTCCTTTGAAGTCCACCGAGAGCGGGTTTTATTCAACGTTTTATTGAACCCAACAGCATAAACACAAGCATACAATAATATACCATGTAAGGATATTATTTTCCATTTTTTTTTTTTTTTTTGCTCCATTTTTACTCCAAGGTCACTCCCTGACAGGGTAATACGAATCAGAAGAACCTGTAAAACTTACACATGTATATATATATATATATATATATATATATATTGTTCGCATTTCGATCACGTCATATTGAAAACACAATAAGAAACGTTTATCCTTTCGGTTTTACGACTATACGCATTTTCAAGGTGAAGCAGATGGACAGTACTCCTAATGTTCAAAAATGTTTAAGTATTATGAAAACCGTACGAATAATTTTATCATGCTTAAATAATTGAATAATATTATAATCAGTGTTTCGGTGTCGATTAAAATACTAAATGTTTGTATTTGTTATTTATAATTAGGACTCGGAAGTTGTAGAAGATAAAAAAAGCAAAATGTATTTGCAAATATACACGAAAAATTGCAAAATATGCACGAAAAAGTTGCAAAATACGCCTTGACTATACAAAAAACTGTAATAAATACGCAAAAAAAAATATTCTAAAGTTAAAAAAGAAAAAACACATATGATGTTGTTAATAATCAATAATATACACAAAAACTATTTATAACTGAAAAAAATTTATAATTGGTTGGCATTTTGATGATAAGATAAAAAGTACTGTACATTAGTATTTCGACATTTTAGCGTGATAGACTAAATGCGTAACATATCATTGTTATTAAATTAATTGTTGACTGTGACGATGTCGATAAATGTCTTCGTTGATAATTTTGAATTTTATATATTTACTATTAATTGAAATATACAGACAAGGAAAATACAATTTTAAAGTATTAAATTTTTTTTAGAAAAATAATAAATATGCATAATATGAGTGCAAAATCAATGAAATATGCATATTTTTAGCTAAAATTGACAAATAATGCAAAATAAACATTTTAAATTTTAAATTTTTTAACTCGCTATTGTATAGTTCAGATTTTTAGCTTGGTCTGCTATAAACTGGATACATACAGAATGAAATATGCAATTCCTACAACTTCCGAACCCTATTTATAATAAATATCAGCTATTTGTAACAAAAAGATAAATGATAATTAATAAATTATTTACATAAATAGAACAATAAAATATCTGAATTCTTTAAATTATGGGTCCCTAAGTATATTTTTACGAGTACAGAGCTTTAGAAGACTCATGTTGTGCTGCACATATACAATGAGAAAAATTTATAAATAAAGTCCCAATAATTTAAAGGACTAAGTTCATTATTAAGACGTCATTAAGGTGCAAGTTTCTATTACTTTCTCGTGCGTCGTTTTATATAGATCGTAATTTATAATTAGATGATATTTTTTTTATTATGTAACAGTAGAAAATCATTTCAAATGAAAAATAATGATTAAAATAAAACTAGTTCAATGTGTCTATAGTGTATTAATAATAGCTAATTTTTACTACATGTTTAAAATTTAATTTAAATTATTTATTCGTTCAAGAATATATAATATACAAAACATATTGATATTACTATTCAACTAACTTAAAAATAACTGTTTTATCGATTTTACGTAATTTTTCATAAATAAAAATTAAATATATTTAACATTAAACTGTTAACTAAAATAAAAAATTTTCAGAATTGGTATGTAAATTAAGTAATGTCATACAAACGAGAAAATAACATTATAGGAGTGTCGAAAAAATAAAAAGTAAATGAGTAATAACAAAAAAAAAAAAAAAAAATGAAAAAATATAGTTGCTCGGTTTTTTGCGCTGTATAATACAATAAATTATATTTAAATAAATAATTATATTACAATTATTTATCATTAGTCCAAAACTATGAAAATGAGAATATATATATCATCTACGATCATACGGAGTCCTTTATTTTACAGGGTGCCTACAATACTTTTAAGCCCTGTCTTAATAAAACAGGTAGATAAGTTTAATAAATTATTATATTTATATATATATTAAATAAACATAATATTAATTTTTTATTTAATAATGAGGTATATTAGTCATATAGCCATTTGTAGTTATTACATTATGGTAATAAGTTGTTATTGAATATTTTAGAATAAATTACATTTCATTTGAGCCATATCAGTTAAAATACGGACACCTTACTTCTAGATTTAAATTCTAGGATCCCATTTACAACATTTTGGAGTGTGCCCAGATACACCTGGCACTCTACGTGCCCATGCATATGTCTATCCATAATGGTACTCGATAGAATAATTTGTCCGATTAACATTATATGTTGATTAAAATTATGAATTAGGTATATTAATCAAAGTATCTTGAGATTCAAAATATTTTATAATTAAAATATCAAAATATTATAATAAAATCATACCTTATTCAAAATAATTTCCCATGTAGGTACTTCGCACTTATTAATTTTCATGTTTAAATAACATAAAATAAACAACTGAATATAATAATTATAGTTTCAAATTATCCTATATACTATTTTCATATAATTAATATTCATTTTATATTGGTACATATCGAAAATTGAATTATAAAATATGAATTTGATTGTTAATTAATACATTGAATTATACTATATTTTTTTATCCAGTGGCAGCCCTATAGAGGAGGGGGGCAAATAGTGTAACCAGACCATGCGCTCTTATGGTACCCCACATACTATGTATCATGAATATCACTTTATCTATGCACTTTATTATTTACAGTAGAAATGATGCAATGTAAAGGTTTTTAATTTTTACAAACCCTAGAAAAATCCAATTCGTTACAGTAATATTTTATATTGATTTATAATAGAGGTACCAGGTCTTACGCATAAGGTTAGGGGACAAAATAATGAAAACCTAACGACATTGCTCTTTTGTTAAAATTACACAAAAACTGTAAGAACATTATTTTTATCGCATGTTCATGAAATTTGATAATATCTTTAAAAATAATTTTCTAAAAAAAAATACAACGTCGAAGTAAATCCGAAAATATTTATCCGATTCGCAAATAAATGAAGGTTTCCATAACCGAACACGTCGGAACATATCACACATAGTGCGCGTACCTGATTATACGTTTGGAACCGAACGTGTGATGTGTTTTGATATTAAAAAGTTATAATGTTCGAGAAAATGCGACTGCAGTTATTACGAGCTACAAACGCCCAACAACTGAGAACCACAACAATCGTACATTAATAACTATTGTTAACATTGTCTACACACTGATATTTGTACACGACCGCAAACAACATTTATAGTGCACATTATATACAGCTTGCGAAACGTGCTCGCGTAGACGATTCCATACGCCGGCGACATGCATTCGACGGGGTACGGAACGGGCTACGAACGTTCGAACACGTTATCGTTGGTCTCGGTGATTAGCGAAAACCGTGAAGAAACGTTTTGTTTGCGGGCGCTCGTTCACGATAACGTCAGTCCTTGAGTCGCGAACTCTCCGTTAAACGCTCCGGCAAACACGGTGCAGTGTTTCGCGCAATAACATTGTTGCAATGATCATTACAATACCCGTCCACGTTGAACACGCGCAGTATTATTGTTTTAATACATGCACGGGTTCCATGCGCAGTATGTTAAACAGTAGGGTAAGCGGTACTCGTCGAGTGCAGTTTTAGAAGAAAACATTTTTTTAACGCGATACCACGCAGCGAGGAATCATTGTGCGTACATGGTGAAATAAAGGTACTCGAGAAAAACAACGTTTTAATTATTACATGGTACGTGTTGAGAAGCTTTGTATCAACACACGTACACAAACACCTACGAGTAACAATGGTACGTATATAAACCATTATGGCGTGCACGTGAGAGACGTAGGTACCTACTATGAAAATACGAGTGTAATCGCGAAAGAGCTGCGGTAAAGTGCAGTTAAGCCGTTTTGATTACCTTCAATATTTATAATTTACGTTGGATTTGTGAAAAAAATTCTTAAATTCCAAATATGCATGCAATGCACATTGTATAAAAACAGGAAGTCGATTATAAACTTGTACATTTCGCTTTGAATGAAAAAAAAAAATTTGCGTTGAGATTTTAATCACTCGTTGCAAAATTTTCTGACCGATGCTTTTTTATAGCACTATTATACTGTACACTTTACATATATAACGTATAGAAATTTTTGAATGGACATTAATTAACTAATTAGCAACAAAAAAACAATACAAAAAAAACACCTATTCATTTTATTATTATTATTATTTAAAAATTTGTTTATAAAAAATACAAGTTAGTTGTAATGAATGTTTTTCGTGTTCTGGTGAAAATGACTATTCGAATAAAGAACTCGTTTATATACGATTAGTAATCATTTGATTTATTTATATGCAATGCGAATTAGAATTATAACTGATATAACTAACATAAATACACAAATACAATCGATCAATTTAATAATCTGGCACTATGAAATTTAAATAATTTCAATACATCATAACCAGATCCTTTACGTAATTTGATATAATTGAATTTATATACAAATGAAGTAATAAAATAATATTTATTATAAATAAAATTTAAAACAATTTTTAAGAAAATGTCCATTATTCAAGTGCATATAATTATCAATAATTAATAATATTATTATTCTAATCATATCAGAATTATATTTTGATAATTTTTTCGTAAATTTGTTTGTATGCTTTTATTGTGAACAATAGCAATTCGAATGCAATATATAGTTAATAAAACGACGTCACTATGCGTTTAAGTTACATAATGAAAAAAATTATGATCCCAAAATATTAAATTTGAATAAGCTATAATTATCTACACTCTATACTAGTCTATACTATTATAATTTACTTATTAAAACGGTACGTTGGAAAGAAAATACGAGAACAGAATTACGATAAAATAAAGAGGTATCTACCTATAAACTTATACATTTCTTAAAAAGAAACTCGTTTTTCGACTCCGTTTGTGTTTTAAAAAAAAATTATTATATAATACCTGTGTACTAATACGGACGACGAAGACTACATATACTACGTATTTGGTACGTAATTGATTTTACTGATCAAAAATTCGGAGGTGTCCGATTTACGACGACGTCCCGAGTACCTATATATAATAAGTACTGTGCTGGCGATGTTATGGTTTTACGACTTCGAATTTCGTGCAATGTGCGCGACACGTCGTACTTAACCCCGGCAACGGATGCGAGGATAAAACGTAGAATCGTGTGTGACCTCTAACGAAATATTCTTCAATAAGGAATGGGCGCGATTTTCAAATGCCTCGCATGCGCCGTCGTTAAAGACTGCGCAAACTCGACCGATATGCAAATGAACACAGCTCGTGCCTATCAACCACATAAAATGTATTCGTATGAGCTATGTGCATACTATATATATTTAATAATAAATATATTTATATGTACCACGTGGATCGTTAAAAAAAATAAAAATAAGAACGAAAAAAAATAACGTACACAACCCGAAAAGAAAATTCGTGTTCTTTGTTTCGTTCGGTTGACAAGTTGACAGGTTGTTAAGATTGCATGAGCAGCCATGTTTTTTGGTTTTTATTTTATACACACACACACATTTTCGTTCCATTCGTTTCCACTTTGCGGTCTTTCGAATCGTGACCGGTTTCGTGTATCAGAGCAGTATATTTTTTCCCATTACATATTTTCTCCCTTCTATGTATTATACAGTAAAAGCATATATATATATATATATATATATATATATATATATATATATACATGCGTATATAAATGATATACGGCCGAGTATTATACACGCCCTTGAGTTTTTTTCTATTATACAATAAATCCTATGCTATACATATTTTATATATTATATAAGTGCTGTACGAACGATATACACCTATATAGCAGCTTGCATAGTTTATGTATATACAAAGGTACCCGCCTTTCACGTTGTTTATGCGGTGTGAGGGTCCGTAAAGAATTTGTTTCGTTTTTATACGAGCACATACGTTCAACCGAACTTCGAAGCGCCTGATTGGTGAATATTTGAAAATCAGGTGCAATATACCATGGTCGAAATACGATATTTCCTGCTTATGTTTTCATATGTACATGTATATATACGAGTACAAAAATATTGCATCATACTCATTAGTTATGGATGATATGTAGAGTTAATACTAGTTAGATTCGTAGTAATTATACATATTTACCCGCTAAATGAAATATACACAGCCGTAGGAGTACTAAAAGTATGATTATTATTATAAATCAGTGTATACCATTGAGGTTTTTTATTTAAATTTTGACTAAGTTCGTATAATTACATTATGGTTACACGAACTACTTAAATACATATTATAAATAATATTTTTTAAGTATAAACATATCTCGGAAGGTAGAAGTATTAGTTGTTACAACTTAAGCAATTTTAAATTATCGCAGAAAAAATAAATTTTATTGAAATGATAATATAATAATGAATAACATTATAATTTAAATAACGTCTAATTATCTAAAATTTAAATCTCTTGTGTATTATGAAATACCATAAAATAAATTAATAAATTCACGTATATTATTCTGTGAAGAACATGTATGTCTTTATTATGAAGATTTATTTTTAAAAAATACTCGAAGTCTAACTTTATAATTATAATTTTAAAAAATTCAACAAAACAGAAAGTTTTAAAAGAGTAAAAATAAGTGAAAAGGACCACATTATATATGTTCTATGTGTATAATATAATATTTTAAATATTATATTATAATATATATTATAATATTATATTATTATTATATTATTTATAAGATTTATACATACATATGTATTGTTTTAAATATTTTCCAAAAAAGCTCCCATTGAAAAAAAAAATCAAACTGATTAATAAAACAAATATGTCATGGAAACGTAACTACATACGAACACATATTATTAGATACTATTTAACTTGTACCTACATAGTACTTCTTGTCTTTAGAGGTTTAGTTCGCGTTACGTACAAACTAATTTCGATCCTTTATCCATACATTTTTATGGCGGTAACGATAAAACGGTTGACGAAAAGTAAACATAACACTAAATTAATATTTTAGTAAATATTTACTTGTACCTATGTATAATTTAAATCTAAATTCATTTAAAGCTCATTGTATGCGCACTCACAGTTATAAATAGTACTTAAGCATTGTTTGGTTACATAATATATAAATATTAGTAAAAATAAAATATTTCTTAAACCTTTCCAGGTAATAGGAATCTACTACAGTGTTTGAGTATAATAAAATAATCGTTTGTTGAATGTAAATAGCTGCGTTTTCAGTATGTGTCTACAACAAAATTTTACTGAGTAAAAACAAGTAGCGACGGTAAACTAATAAAATATGATAATATGTGTACATGACTCACTATATTTCATTTAATACATACTAGCATATTTCAAAAGCACGTAAATAAAAAATTGAATGGTAACAATTCTCTTTTTAAGTTTATGATGTACAGATTTTGTAGAAATATAATTATATATGTATTACATATATTATTTATGCTACAAATATTTATGACATTTATATTTATAAGACAAATTAATGAATTTTATTATATACAATTCTTTTGATTTTATTATTCTGTGATAATTTTAAATTTAAATATGATAAAAGTTACTAGTAACTACATAAAAAAAAAAAATTACGAGTAGAACAGAATATTTCACTTAAAATATTTGATTTTATAGGAAATTAATTTTTACAAAAAATTATGATATTGATTATTTAGTAACTATTGTAATATAAATATACAGGTTTTGTAGATTTTGTTATATTTTTGTCAATTATACTGGTAAAATAGGGAAAGGAAGATTCAAAATTAAAATGTGTTTTATATTCTGACCAATAGAAATACTATTTGCGACTATTTCAATTTATTGATTATCTAAAAATAATAATTTAAGCATGTAAAATATCACCTCTTATATAATTCTAAAATCAAATATAAGTAGCTTTTTCAATTAACTCGTAAATGAAAAAAAAACCTAAATCAGGAATATTATATATTTTATAGTATTTTAAAGGTATATTAGTCTATAATCATTAGTGTACTAATTAACAATTAATAATAACACATAAATATAGTGTATAATTAACAATGATCCAAGAAATACAATTCTATAACACGATGAAAAAATAAATGATTTTTTTAACAAAAATTGATAACATAATATGGTTTAGTATTCAAAAATAAATAATTATGTAATATATACATTATAGTATATTACAGTATAATTAATATTAATTACTATATTGACTATTATATACACAAAACAACACCATTAAAAAATATTAAGTGTTTATTATGCATATCAAATAGAACAATAAATATTAAATGATGTACAGTTATTATCCATAAGTATATTTATTACTAATAATAATTGTTAGTATGAATAATAAGATAAAAATAATTTAAATGGGTTTTAAATGGATTTGAAACGATAATATAATGATATCTTATAGTAAACATTTCTAGTTTTAACATTATATTTTTTAAAAATCATTTAAAAACATATTAAAATATTATTTAAGTTTTGTTTACAGTAGTTAAAGTTTTTGGTTTATCAAGTGCAAATTAACTGCTAATAATATACAAAAAAAAACATATAAGTATTTAACATAGATACCTTTATTTTTGTTTACTAGTGGGATTAAAAAAAAAAAAAACATATTAAAACGAAATATTTATTTTCATAGACACGTGTACGGGGATATGGGGTGTACCCGAGTACCCCTAGAAGTGTTGTAAATGGGATCCCCTGTGAAAATCCTTATGAAAGTTTATCTAAATGATTGAATAATGAATTACATAATGATACAGAAACTTCAACATATAATGATTGTATTTAAATTAAAAATAATCTGCACTATGATAGAAAAAGTATGCAATCGAGAAGGTATTCTTAAAAGTTTAAGGGATATTAATGAAACAATAAATGATATTAAAATAAAAAATAAAAGATGAAGAACACTTTTTTTTTAAATTTATGACAGTGTAATTAGCATAAATATTTATTTAACTTCTGATAATTGTCCCAAAAATAAAAAAAATATTTAATTACCAATATTTTGTCAAATCTGTATATTATAAATTTAAACTCAATTATAAAACATTAAGAACCAGATGGCAAACGAATGTAAAATTTTAAGAAATATAGTAAGAGTTTGAAAAAACAAAAAAATTTTAGTCATATAATAACTAGATGTTGAGATACAATCTTAGATCTGTAAAAATGGGAATGAAAATGTTTTTTTTTCGGGAACCGAACTGATATACAATTTGACTGAGGTACCCAACTAGTATGCGCCGCCTGAAATACAAGTCTGCGCACGTCTATGTAGTTTATTTTAACCTACCTTTATGTACATGAAATATGTAACACAATAATACCATATACGTATATATTAATCAATTGAAATTGAAATTATAATTTTGAAAATAATATTACATAGTTACCTTATTATATTTATTTTTTAAATTTTTAAATTTTTTATGAACTTATTTAACTTTACTAAAGAACACTCATATATCTATATATATGCTACACATTGCGCTTTATACGGTATATAGTTAAGTAATACTTTAAAATTAGTGAGCTAATATATAAATCAATACATATTTTATACATGCATAATAATAATAAAACACATTTTTAATTCTATTACTTTGGAATAATAAAAACTTATAGGTACGTATTTATCACGCCGGGGTTTTTTTTTTAGTTGTTGGAATGAGAAACCGCGGGACTCCCGACTTGTATCCCTGCTACACAACGGCATGCAAGTGGATGGTTTTTATGGCCGTGTATACAAATGGCCTCCATAAAGGACTAACCCTGAGGGTGTGCTACTCGCGTAAGGTAAAGTATATAAATATGTATATATTTATACGATATAATATGACCTCCGTCCGTTGTGTTGAAGGAAGCCTTTTGCTTCCGCGTACGTGTCCTAACGGACCCCCGCGATGTCGGAGATATTCTAGTGACAAAAGTGCTTGTCCTTGTCGCGCAAATAAAACCTTGAGCAAGAGAAAAAAGAAGGAAAAAATGTATATTCTCTTGACGCACGTAAAAGGCTAAACTAAAACCGATTCGCACAATCATAACACCGCTAGTCGGTTTGTTGCTGTCGTTAGAGAGTGGTTCGTGTTGAAGATGGTGAGTACTATCATTTTTTATTTGCTTATGCATTTTCTTCGAGCAATTTGTAATTTGAAACATCATAAGAAAAAATATGAATTAACTATTTAATAGGGATATCTTACTGATAAGTTTATATTGTGCTAATATAGTCTTTACTTTAATTACGAGTATTACAGTAATCTTAACACAATAATGAAGTTCCGTTTTGGTTATTACTTTTATTACTTATTAAAAATATTGATTCGGACAATAATGCGTAAAACACATATTTATTCGAAAATTGTACAGTTAAATTACTGTGGTGTAGATTTTTCTATAGTTTTAGGTACTCACAAATATGCCATTTAATAATAATAGGTTAGAAAACATACTGAATATCTAATAGGCTTTTATCATTCTATACTTCGAAAACTTGAATTCCTTTCAATGAAAAATGTTTCTATCCATTTTATTATCTTATCTGAATTATTGTGATGCCTCATGAGGAACAAAAAAGAAATAATAATAATGAAATAACGTGATCACTTTCTATCATTTTTGGTCTAGTCAAAAATATTTGATTAATTTGGCAGTTGTAAACTCCTTAGAAATTTGTTGTTGGAAAGTTTGGAAATATCTTTAAGCAAATTTTTTGATAATCATTATTTAAGCTTTCCAAATGTTCTTAGACATGTAGATAAAATATAATAGTAGCCGTTTTTAAGAAGTTTTATATTCCTTGATAGATTTTAAGTAAAATGTGTTCGGTTCTATGATTATAGTATAGATGAAATGTAAAAAGATCGCATTTTTAAAAACAACATACAATTTATTAAGATAATTTTTGACAGTTTAACAAAATATACACGATTAAAAAATATAAAGTATTATAACACAGACACTCTATTATAATGTAGGAGTACCTATACATTATTTTAAAGTTATAACATGTAAGAAAAATTAAATAATGGACAAAATAAATAAAACGTTGAAATACATGTATAAATGACTATACCTAAATTAAGTATTTAAATTAAAATATATATTTTTTTATAATCTAAACTTATAATAAGTGTTTTTAACCATTTGAACGAAATTGAAGAATATAATTCTGAGTTAAATAAAATAAAGAATAAATAATTATAGCCTTTTTAAGATTCGCTTACATGCCACAAAGGTTTGAATATATTTTTATTTCTGAATTAATATTATTTTCTTACTCATACTCGAATTTAAAAATAATCGATAGAAATATAATATTTAATATATCAAATATTAAAATAAATCTACATTTGAGGGCTCCAGTTTAAAAGTGTACATTCTCCATTACTCGACAGTAGTGAGATTATACGTTATGAAACAAACTTATACTTTTTTAAACTAAATGCAATTTTAAATCTTAAAATACACTGATGATTGACCCTTTTGCTCGAAAATAGTGAGTTATTCGAATTCAACGCTGACAATTTAATATGTAACGATATCTATCTCAGTTTTTATGAAAAATGGAGAATGTACACTTGAACTAGTGCCCTCATTTATAGAGTGGTCCACCGTGATATCTCAATGGAAATATCTTTATAGATAATTAAGTAATACATTTTTATTGCATTTTTGTTTTAGTAAAATTAAACATTAAACAATTTAGTCAAATTTGTATTTTCATTCCTGAACCATCTGAGAAAAATTTCTCATTTCTGTAAAATTACAAGATATATAAATTATAATAATAGTTATTTTGAAAATGTCCTTGTACTGCAATCGAAAATCTAATTAATGGTTTCATAATTAACATATAGTAAGCTTATAAGAGAATATGATCGTATCCGATTATTATATAAATTATTACTAAAAATTAGTAACTAATTATGTTCTAACTATTATGACTAACTAGTAACTAAAAAACGTTCATTGATAAGACAATACGACACTTAATTGCAGTATAAATATACAGATAAATAATGCAGTCATATAAATGCTTTAGTATAAGATATATCATCTTAAAATATTATATCTGTTACCTATCTAATTTGTACTAATTAACTATTTAACTATTAACTAAATAATAATAGTTTTAATGTCGGTTACGATTATACTCTTCTAAAAACTTACATTTGCTCTCATTACGAAACCACTGATTTGATTTTCTATTACGACACATTGAAATTTTTTATCAACTTGAAAAACGTCTTATATAGATTGTAATTATACAGAAATGAAAAATTCAATAGTTACACATCCCTGTCGACAAAAAAATAAAAATACAAATTTGACTATGTTTAATGTGTTTAATGTTTAAAAACTGATTAAATTTTTCTATTTTTTTTTTTTATCACAATTAAATAATTATAAAATTACGATTTTATTTAAATTTTTCGACACGTATTATATGCACATAAAAAATTATAATACATACTCTTCCAGTCCTAAAAGTTTCACTATTAACATCAAATAAAATGAATATACCTGAATATATACCTGAAAGATTATTTCAGATTATTTTATTAATTCTATGGAAATATTGTTATATATACTTACCGCTTTAGCCTTTTAAAATTTAACAACAATATACATATATCCTATTTACACAGTTAAACTAATATAAGGGTACAATTTTAAACAAGTAATATTTATACTTATTCATAATTTATTCAAACCTATAAATCTAATACATTCTTTGAAAATATTTTCAAATATTTCGAAGACAAAATATTTTGGTATAGATGCGAATAAAAAATTGATATTACTGAATACAGGTTCTGTCCCATTAAAATAATACGGATAATAATATTTTAAATATGTTAAGGATTTAACCATATACACATAAAACTTTTCCATAAATCAACAAATTTATACATATACTTTGTAAACCATATGCATAATCTACACCGCAGATATAGTGTTGCTGTAAATTAGCTTCTACAATCCAGGATTCTATAGAAACGTACGTTTATAAAAGTACATATAATTATATACTTATTATATACTTTAAAGTGACAAATGGACTCCCAAACACCTCGTAGTTCGGAAAACCGGGAAAAAAGAAACCGTTTCCGAGTGTCTTTGCAGACTGAACTCGAATTCGCGTAAAAAAATATCCGGCACTTTAATAATTGTTCAAATTCTGCCGCGTGCGTCCCCGCGTAACGTGATACGATTAAAAAGTGGAAAAAGATAAACGACATTGCGTACGAGTTCACGCGCGGTGTGCCCGTAATATACTCGGCACGTTTGGGTGTACAAGCACCATGCAAGTCGCTGATAATACATGATGATCTAAATGATTATTATCGTCGGGACGTCGTGTAAAATTATTTCCAAAGTCTACTCAATAGCCAGTACGCTGGGTATCTGCGAGTGACATTCTGCAATAAAAGAAATAACTGAAAGACTTACGTGGTGTCGGCGACATGATGACGATGACGTATGCGCGCGCAGTCGGGACGGAGCAGTTCGTCCGTCGCGGGTCGCCCGGTGAATTATAACCGGCGCGCGGAATCGCGGTCGTAGAATGGTCACGTGCGGCGGCAGCGGTCGCGGCGGCGTGCTTATGTCTTATTGGCACGGGAAAACTCGCGATCGTCGCGGGCGATAAAACGGCGAACGTTCGCTACGAAAATATATCCGTATTATATATATATATATATATATATAGGTAAATTGTATATTACTGGTATGTATACGTTAATTAGGTGCGACGAACCGGATAATTTGCGGTAACAAACGAAATTGAATATGTATATTTTCTGCGGTGTGATGTCGACGCACCTCCGTTTCCACCTGTGACGAAAATTCTTTTAAATAAACACTGACTGCGACAGACGTGGTCGAAAAACTCGTATAAAAAACTACTGGAAATTAGCGCGTTTTTCCTGGGGTTGCGTCGGACTGCCGGTGGCCGGGGTCGGTCTAATGAAGATATAATATTATAAAACGGGCCGGCGCGACCGACCGCCGCCGTCCGAGCCGGGCTCGCGATCCAAGATGGCCGCCGACCAATGGCGTCGCTCCAAAGCCGCCACCGTTGCGCCGGCTACGATGCACTCGGGTCTCCGACGATATTATTATTATTATTGTTATTATTATTACTATTAATATTATTATTATTATTATTATTATTATATCTTCAATTGAACTACGATCGCGGTTCTAGTGCTGCGGTCGATTAATATTCCAGAAAATAGTATGCGTAGGTACGTACCTACCGCGGTGTAGCGTACATAGGGATTTATGAATATCGTTAAACTGTATACTGTATAACCGTATACTGTGTAACATATCACCAATTCTCAATAATTTCAATTGTTTTATGACAGTGTAACCGAGTTAATAACGTTTTTTTTATATAGTTTATCGATTAATATCCAAAGGAAAAAATAATTGAAGGTGGTCAACCGTAAACGTGCGTATTATATCGTTAAACGCAATTCAAATTTACTATGTGTAGCGAATATCTTTTTGGGCTTCAACCATTTAGTATCTTAGTAAGACTAATCGCTACGAATTAAGTGTACAAAGTAGCGTAATATTACTATTGACCTAGTAGCAAAACAACTCTCAACAACTTTGTAGACTCCGCCACCCTGAGACCATTACACGTATGAAGTTATTAGAAATTATGCCCGAGGATAAATCATAAATATATTATAATTATAGTTGTGATTTTTATATATGTCCATTTTTTTATTCGACTACTTTTAATTTGTCGTCCACGGTAACGGTGAAAAATGTCTTGTATAATTATATTCCACATCGTAATTAATGATAATGCAATGCACAAACATATATTACATATGTACGTACACGAGTTACACCAAATTATTGGTGAAATGCGCGATGGTAATCGGTCTTATCGTAAGAATTATTTTAGATTTGAACATCATAAAAATTCGGAGGTTGTAAAAATGTATAACGCTATGTTAACTACTTTTGCAGTTGAATGTATAATACACGCATAAAATCCGTTCTAAAAGATATCATATTATTACTAGAATAAATATCAAAGTTCTTGTATAGATATAAATTAATTAATTTATAAAATATTTTTGCTTGTTACAATCCTATACTTTATTGACGTACTTCAAAATATTTTTGTTCTGAAAATTTGATCGATGAAAAACATACGATGACATATGTGTATATAAAGTCCATAATTATGATTAATTCATAAATTACGAAATTTCACTTTTCAGTCGTACTTGCTATGTCTTAAAAATATATAGGTAATGAATTATTTACTGTTATAATTTTTACTACACGCAAATACGAGTATATACCTACACATATGCATATATGAATACAGAAGTTTATATTTTAATTAATTTTAAAATGTTTATGTAAAATATATAAAATTAAAATAAGATAATATATTTTGTATCTATATGAATAGAAACGAGGTGATGCCTCACATGATGCTCACTGGTATAGATAATTATTATTATTATTTATAATAATAATATGTATAATTATCTTGTACGACGATTTTTAAACAAATAATCATAGCGCCATACTATAATTATAAATGCTGTAGAAGTGATCAAGCAACATGATTTCAGTTCCAATTTATTTAGCTGAAAAAATATCGAAAAAATTTAAATATATAATATACACCTAAACATTCAGATATACAGAAAAAATTTCAATTCTTTGAAAAATAGTAGGCCTCGCGTATTGTATACCCATTATTTATTTATACTTTTATATTATGTTCTAACTATGTACACCATTAGTCAATATACCTAAACCTAAGTATAATACTTCATCAATTTAGTATTTACTAGCTGCTCTTTTCATCACGTGCACGAAATAACACTGCAGTATGCTCATAATATATGCAATATATATGTTGTGTTATGATTGTTATTATAGGATTATTATTACCGCATGTACATCATAAAGGGTAGACGACCAAAACCCACATGCATTTGCAATTAACATATAATAATATATAATACCCATTGTAAAATGCTGGCCTCGTAAAATCGTTACAAAGGTCGTGTTTACAAGTCAATAATTATATTACTTTATGCGTACAGCGTACCACATTTTATACATATGTATTCATTGCATTTGGGTGCAGTCAGAAATGGGCGGATATATTGATTTTGTCATAAAATAAGTAGGTACATTCATCAACTAAATAGAAACTAATAACTATATGTATATATATGAATAAATCATATTCGTCGATATACAGACACAGAAAAACTGTATTTTCAATTGTAAAATATTTCATGTAATATAGTATGAATAAATAATTTAAGTTTTCTTTGCATATTTTATAAGACGCGTGTCTGCAAGTTATTCATTATTGCGGGTTTTATTATAGCAAAACATAGGTATATAATATATTAAAAAATAACATTTTTGGCGTCATGGGAGATTATGTATAAAATATGAATAAACGGGGCGAACAGTATAAACGCGTGCGCTTTTCGTTTTTATAATGTGGTCGTCAAAATAAAAGGCAGTTTAAAGACGCGACACGGTACCTACCTAACGTGAAAACTTTTCGATAATAACTGCCAACCGTTATGTGTGGTAAAATTTTCCTTAATAATTTTTAGGTTTTTTTTTTTTTTTGTTTGTTCCGTTTAATAGCAATAACAACGACGCGCGGGAGTATTATGCGAAAAGTTTTGCGCGTATACATCATCGCAAAGCGCCGTAAATAATTCTCCGGCTAAATAACGACAAATATAATAACATTCAGTCGTAAAAAGACGAACTGATGGGGTAAAAATACAAACAAAAACGTCGGAATCATACGAAGGTATACTAGGTGTACACTTATACGTGTATAGTAGATATTTTCATAATTTTTTGTATCAACCTTTAGGTTACACAGCAAATATGAGTGGAATAAACACAAAACGGGATCAGAGAAAAGTGAAGTGCGTAATGTATTTATATATTATACATAGTTTTGTACTTTGAAATACAGCATGTTAGTGTTATTTAGAGGAAAATTCCTATCTACAAATTCTGAGAAAAATATTCTCATGAGGAATATAAGATTCACAGTGCAATTATTGAAATACATTCAATCGTGTTGTTATTGATAATTCACTGTAATTATCAGATAACTGAATAAGACTGATGTAAATATATTTAATCAATAAATCGTCATCGGTTTTAGAGTGAAAAATATTTGTTCTATAACCGGAATCTTTTGTTTTATTCAACTTCGCGACCGATAGAAATAGCGAAATATTACAATAGAACAGGGATCGGCAACCTTTTCGTCGGAAAGAAACATTTATTTTTAAGAGATTATAAAGTTATGATGTTCAAAGAGCCGTACTGGCTATAAAAGCAGGTTTTTTTTAAAGTCGTATGTACGATTTTTATATATAAAGAAAACACTTTCGATGTTAAAGCTCATTACTAAAAAGCAGCATTCAGCTCCAAAACTGTAGGTCGCCGAGCCTTGAACTAAAACGACTTAACATTACGGCGAAAGGTTAGGAACATTGGAAGAGCATACCTACGTCGACGACCAATGGCAGAAAAGGTACGATGGAAATCCTGCGGGAATTGGATTAAAGATAAATATCTTACGGTTAGCGGCAACAATATATTTATGGTCGAACGCCACTGAGTTTTGAGAGTGTCTGATTCAAAACTGCGAACGCTTCATGTCAACATAAACATCGTGCCGGATCCACACATGTCCACATGAAAAAAACATAAATTTATCTTTTCCCAACATCTACGGAAACATTTAAATAGTTTTTAAAAATAAAAACACAATAAAAATCAGACTCAGTGTGGATTTAGCATTCGACTCTTAGAAAAAATTAAACGAACCACTTCAGCTTTTAACCAGTAAAACATAATTTTTACTCCGATCTTTTTTTTTTAGTTTTATATTGAGATAAACCATATATATATATATAAATAATTGCATAATAAAAATATTTGAGATATTCAATCGTTTAAAAATGAAACCGAAACATTTCAATGCGATTGAACGCTACGGAACTAAAGGTCTTTTAAAGGTCTTCAGTGTGATTGAGCTGTTTAATAATATAAATTTCATAATTTTGTTTCAAATTGAGACATTTTTTAAATTAAGGACGCACACATTCGAGCCGTCCTATAGTGCGTGACAAGCTAGTAGAACTCAAGCAAATATTATTTCCATGAGCGGACCAAAATAAATAAAGAGATTTCCTACATAATGTTTTCTTAATTGATCATCGACCAAAAATCCTTTTGCTTGTACTCCTATAGGTATCCATCGAATAGTAGCATTATTGGTTTACTTTTTATTCTGTAACTAAAAGCGCATGGCTAAAATATAATTTATCAATAATTGTTGTACTTCGTGTTCATTAAATAGTATTATATATAAATATGAAAATTCAAGAAAAAGAATTCTCTTTTATTCTTTCCTTAAGTAAGTTAAATCATTATAATTTTTATAATTAGAAGAGTATCATAATTAGGGCAAGAATTATGATGTCAATTCAATTTATTTTCCATGTAACCTACCTACTGAAAAACAAAAATTATCCTATAAAGAAAGTTGTTCGGTAAATCGACAATTTTATTTTGATTTGTATTTAATTTTATACACGATACTTTTACTTTGAAGAGAATTGAACGATTTTATATTATATAATAATTCCTGTATGGATAATCAAAACTATTTTAAGTATTTTATACAATGAGAATTATTCATACATAAGACTAACATAATTTCTGTTTTTAAAATTTACTAAAAAAACTATGCTTGATAATTTTACTACTATGTATGTAATTACTATTGGCTTTTCAAAAATTAATTTAAATAAAGTTCAAAGAATGTTAGATTACGCCCTATTTCAACTTCATCGTTAAAAGTTTGAACTATTATAACACCAAGTATATTTTATACAACATGATTGTAACCTAAATAATTTCACAACATATTTGTGCTTAATACCCGTTTTAATATATGTTCAAAAACTAATATTTTAATATTTCCTACTAAATTATTGTTATTCCTGTATAAAAATAAAATTATTTTTAGGTTTCAATTTGTTATTTATTTAAATCTTTTAGCTTTCACACATCATCGGAGTACCGATAATTATTAATTTTACGAGGTGAATGATAAATGTTTAAGCTATTATTAGCATTAAAACGATAAATTAAATAATTATTGAATAAACTACAAACAGGGGTGAACGCCGGAAAAAATGTCTGGTTGATTTTGAGAATATGTAAAATGTAACGTGTTGATAAATAGCATACCTTATTACTCATTATATTATATATATATATATATATATATATATACTTTATTTGTAAATCTCATGGGGAACTTTGAAATAAATATTTAATTAGTAAGTAGGTCAATTTTTTTTTATAAAATTTGTATAGATATTTCGTAGGAGGAGAGTAAGGTCAGAATCCTAAACTCCCCTGCGTTCACATCTGACTATAAATATTATTGAAGATAGTTTTTAACGTTTTACAAATTAACATATTTTTCGAGTGTAGTTCAGAATAATTTCAACTCTACTTTCTCCGTTTTTATTGCGCATTTCTTACTTTTCGCGTGCAATAATCGAATCAATAGACATTTACTTTATAATTCGATCATTAATTTATGACAAAGCTTGCAATATCTTGTTACAATAATGCGAACGCTGGAGACTGGGTCGTTTATAAAATATAAAATATGATCACATCCATTTGGTCGAATTATTTTATGTATATGTCAGCATTTCAGATTCCCTATTAAATAAAGGTACAATACATTTGTACGTATTCGTTATAAGAACTATTTTGACACTGTAACCTATAGACTACATTGTACAATGCACATAGTATATACAGTTTGAAAGTATTGTAGCTTACAACTTATTCCATACGACATAGGGATATTTCCATTGTTACGTTACACAGCTATATTGCTAAATGTTTTTGAACATCATATATTTTAGACTAATAATCTGTGTATTCTTACGTATGTTAGAAGTTGTGAGCTACATTGTCGGTTAAACTCATGTGTGCATTGTTATCAAAATGACAAAATATATTTATTCGATTTAATAGATTTTTCTTTGTGCGATTAATGTACTGTAAAATCAATAAATGTCAAATTTGTGCGAACATGTGCGAACAATGCAATTGACAATCAAGAAGATTTAACCGGTTTTTATACATTTTAGATTCTGAACGGAGTGATGGAATCTATTGGTTTTACAATGATGTGTGTTTTTTTTTTATTTTTTATTTTTTTTTTGTGTCTGACGACACCTTTTTTGGCAGTAAAAATGCTTCGATTTGCTTATGTAGCAACTTTTCTGAAAGGGAAGTGAATGTAGATGGCTAGTCTAAAATCCAACTTTTTAATACTTTTTAAAAAAATCGATTAAAACGATAAAAAAATTACGAAAAAACGGGAAATTTTACGCAAAATCATGTTTTTACAAATTACATTTTTTTAAAATGCTCTAACTCAAAAACCAAAAATCGCAACAACTTGAAATTTTCACCAAATCTTTATATTGACGTTTTCTATACATAGTTAAGTTTTTAAAGTATTTTGACATATTTTGACTTATTTATAGATTATTGAAATTTTCAATTTTTGTAAAATTTTTGTTTTTAAACATCTCTAAAATGTAATTGGCAGACCGAAAACTCTTGAAAATTTAATACAAGATTTATAATAAGTTAAACTTATCGTAACTAAAAAATATCGGTGATAGGTTTACTCAAATTTTTTTATAAGCCGTTAATGCTCAAATTTGTATAAAATGTGTAAAAATCACGATAATTTGCAAGTTATTTTGTAGATAAAAATTCATAAAATTTTTTTTGTTCATACTTTAGGTTCAAAATTTTAACACTAGGTTATCTATAAGCTACTCTTCAAAAATCTTTAAAAAAATTTCTACCGGACTTAGAGGAAAACATTTTATGACTTTTTGAAATTTAAATAAACGATTTTAAATATTTGTTATAATTCAAAAAGTATAAGTCGCAGATTTATGAAATTTTTACCAGCTATTAAGATGGGCATTTCCTTTATGTCATATTTTTTTCAAAATATAATATTGATTTTTAAGCCACTTATAGGCATTTAAAATATTCGATTTTTTTACATTTTATTTTTATAATCGGTGATAAAAAAAAATCCATAGGCACAATTTTTTTTTATAAGCGTTTGAACAGCGAATATTGACATAAAATTACATGTAAAATATAATATAATGTATAATATTCTAGACTGACAAATGATATCGGTTTTTTAAAATGCTCTAACTCAAAAATGAAAAACCGCAACAACTTGAAATTTTCACCAAATATTTATATTGATGTTTTCTATACATGGTTAAGTTTTCAATGTATTTTGACATATTTTGACTTATTTATAGACAATTTAAATTTTCGATTTTTCTAAATTTTTCGTTTTAAAATAAAATATACCTTTTACAATATTTATAAATAACAATGTATTATATTCTAGACAAACATATCATCTCCGTTCAGAATCGTTTTTCGTATACAATGATACCTATCATTAAATTCAAATTTAATAAATCCATTATAATGACCTATCCTATGAAGAATCGCACTTCACCCCCAAGTGTACAGCAGAGCGAGGCCCATCCGGTTTTTTTTTTTTAATGATTTCATCTCAAAGAGTAATATAGAAACCGTTTAGGTATGGTAAGTTTTTGTTACAATTTAACCTTAACAATTCCTTCGAAAAATAATAGAATATTTATACATGTATGACCAGTGGCATATTTAGGGGTCCTGGGGGTAAACCCCCCCCCCCTCAGTACTGAAGTGTCGCAAAATATTGTTGACGAATGACAAAATATCGTGTTGAATGTAAGTAAGTATTGGACGAATTGACAGTAAAAAGAAGATGTCTACCTTTAATATTCTAAGGTTAAAGCTTTAAAATTTATATGTTTTTTTTAATAAATCTAAAATAATATATGAGTACTTGTACAAAATAAATTAAACTTATATGAGAAAATATTCAGTAAATTTAAGTGTTAGTTTTATTTTATTCAGTCAAATTGTTTTAACTTTATTCCTGTCATAATTTTGTTATAATTATAATTTTAAGTAGCAATTCTAAGATTTTTATACAAGAAAATTAGCACTTATAAAAGGTATTAAGATGTATTATAACCAGGTATGAATTCATGATGAAACTATGTTAATATTTGTGGTGATAAAATATTGCCAAGAGTCAGGACACCCCCCAAAAAAAAAATCCCAAAATACGCCACTGTGTACAACATGTGATTACTTTGTCACTCTGTCATAATAAAACGATGTTTCCCATGGTTTATGAAAAATGTAATTTAGTAACATAAACAAACACGTATACATTTTGTCTGGATTTTTACACTCAACATTTAATATTTGCAAACGAGTAAAGTAATAAAAAACCAATTACTTTAATAGAAAACGACATGCAATGTATAAATTACCTATCATGTTTAAGTCATTATGCACACACGAGTTCAGTAGGGATGGGCTTCACCGTTTTTCGCACTAATAGTGTAGACATGTTTAAAAATAAGTCTATAGTTATTAATATGATCAATTTTCTTAAACAAATAATGCGTCTGATATTCCTGTTATTCCTATAGATATTTAAAGGTAAAAAAAGATGAAAATTCCATGTATTTAATATATGTTAATGGTGAATTGTTTTCTTATCCTCATACACAAAATAGAAACTTATTTTTACTCATGCTCTTGCTCTATACCTACGCGTAGATCGTAAATTTTAATGTTTGTAGTATTTTTCAATAATAAAAAATATTCCAGAATAAATAATATTAATTCCAAAATAATAAAATATTTGGTAATTTTAAGTGTTTCATAAATATGTATAAATATACCTTTACGTGATGAAAGCCCGTATCCTATTACTATACGTATTGCACTTGTCATGCGTAAGCATATGTATTGTTTTCCATTAATTGCATGTAAGTTATATAGTGTATATTATTTATAATTTAACTTTTAAATGGGTTATGGTATACATTATGACTACCTATAAATATATTGATATATGTGTATTTATAAGTATGCTTTTATACAATATACACATTTATTTATGTATATTGTATAAGTATATTTTAAACGGGGCGAGTTATGAATGCCCATGCCTAGTGTATGTTCGATGGATTTCGACAGGCTTTTATTTTATACGTCTGTTATTTAAAATTTACGACAAGACCGTATATTGAAATATAATATACGATGTGCTTATAATAATATATAATATATTACATGTATTTTAAATGGTTAAAACATCGGATAAATTATCGGTTCACATCATTAATTATATAAAAATAATAATTTACTAGATGATTAATACAATGCAAAGTAAAATGCCTTAGTGTGTTTCAATATTATGAAATACGTTTTTTTAGCGATGGGCATATCCGGATTTGACAAATCCAAATTATTCGGATTTGTTAAATTCAAATTATTCAATTCAATGCTGCTATTCAATTACTAATTTTTATATTTAAATTAATTTAATTCTATTACATAATTTTTTAAATTAAATAAGTTTATCATATTTAACATTAAAAACAATAACCTTATTATTTAAATGACTTTATTGAAATGTACTTGTACATTTTTTTATCCATTATATTATTCATAAGAATCAATAACGAACACAAACAAATTCCAAAGGGTTTTGAAAAAATGAAAAATTCTGATAAAGAGCATAATATAACTTATTATATAATATACATATATTTAAATATTTTATTTGCAAGTCTTATGGGAAATTTCTGATACTTCGAGGGTGGGTTACACTCCTAAATCTCCCCACTGCATTTGCGCCTAAGCGGCAGCATACATAATGAAAAATATTAATACAAAAATAAATAAAAATGAAACTGTTAAAATCATGTTAAGTAAATTGAAATTCAAAAAGTATAATATTAATTTGTTCTTACAATAAAATAAAACAATTTATTTAACTAAAAATTTATATAAAAAGCAAATTCATTTATCCTGATAATCCGGATTCTTCGGCAAATACGGATATCCGGATAATTCAGATATTCGGATTTCATGCCCATCCCTACGTTGTATACAAATACAAATCAATGAGATAGAAGGGCTCTATGGTGCGTGTGTGGGTATATGTGTATGATTTCAATATTTCAACTATTTTTATATATAATGTTTATTTTTTAATTTTTGGGAATTTAACTCCCCTCCTCCCTATTGCCAAATGTTCAACTAGTAAATAAATAGGTTAAATTAAAATAATTATTACCTATATACATCAAACTCCCCCATAAATAATCATTGCCTTGGTTATATGCGTGCTCAACTCCCAACGTTTATTTTATTTCTTAGTATTTTCTAAATTCACTAGTATAATATATATTGTTTGTTTATTTTTTTTATTTTAAATGTAGGTACCAATACACTTTTATAATAATATATGTGTCGGTAAAAAATTATATTATACATATATCTGTAAAATATACTATATGCAAATGCATGTAGCAAATAATCGTGTGACTTGCCTGAATTACATAATATTTTGTTGCTTTTAACCCCGTGCTGGCAAAGACGGTAAATCATTTTCAAAAAGGTCTTTTACGACTTGTTTCTTTTCATCCGTGTTATAGTAATAACGGCACTGGTGCAGCGTTTTAATTATAATATTTATGCGACTCGACGCGTTTTATATTCGTACACAACATCGACCTACAGTATACAATATGTATTCGTTCATGTCGGAAAATAAACCACATCGTTATTACAATGTACAAGGAACCGCTGCACGCGGGCAGCTCTTGGCGCGTGTAAAAAATAAACTTTTATCGTGCGCTGATTATAATATCCGCGCAAAAATGTACGAAAAACGCAGCTAAAGAATCGTTTGATTAAACAGACGACTGCTGGTCGTGTTTTAATTATATTTATGGGTGAACACAATGAAAAATTAATGTATTTTTTTTAATAAAAGAAAATACGTGATTTATCATCAAATGTACGTGTAATACGAGCATATACCGAACCTCAATGTTGTTTGTTCATTATGTATATAAATATGACTAAACAAGTACATATTGTATCGTTCTCATTAGAGAGTATAATAATACTCTAATATAATACATATAATATTAATACATAATATTTTTAATGTTCTTAATGTTTATTTATAAATTAGAATTCGGCCATCAAATTCTTTTAATAAGTAAATGTAATTATAGTACAGTGTTTAGTAGGTTTATATACAGTAGTAGTTAGTGTAGTTAGTGTTAATTTGTAGTAGTTAGATAGGTGAACCTGAAAATTATTCGAAAGTATGTAAAACTACGTAGGTAACTATTTTTACATTTGATTATACTATCGTCGATTCCTGCCACATTATACTAAAATATTATTTCATTTTTCAATATTATTACATTACTTTGTTCAAGTTCATATGATAGGTACACTAATATTTATTTCAAATATTATATTTGGTATTACTCGTATTCATAATATGAACGTATTCATATTATACAACTAACATTTTATATTTATACAGCAATAAATAAGCAGGTTCAATTTTTATTTACATGAATATGAAGAGAGTAATTTTATTTGCAGAAATATAGTTTCTATATCTAGTTAATAATTATTAAACAAATATATGTATTAGAAAGAAATTATAAAATAACTGAAATTAAAAAATAATTGGTCATGTCATACGTATATAAATTTATTCAAAAATAACGTAACATATTCATATTAATTATTTACGGGTATTGAAAATTCAAAAACCAATTAAGATGTATACTTTACATATATTTACAATATTATAGTTCATTTGTACCGCATTATTGTTTTATCGTGGAAATAATTGCTCAACTGCGTGCACGTGTGCGATTTTAAACGTAATGTGCGTGCGAACGAGTCATTAAATTTACTGCAGTTATAATTTATAAACACAAAAATATACATCGACGCATCATTTATTGATAAAACAGTTGTTATTATGTATACATTATATATACTGAAACTGGTAAAATGACAATGAAGTCAAAAGCTGATAATTTTTTATTGACACACCAGTTAACGAGAATTTTTAAATAAAATAATTAAATTATGCTCTAATGTGTAACTTGTACGACTTAAAAGCTCGTAGAATAATCATCTTGATTACGTTTTTTGTATTTTTATTTGATGTAAATACGGAAATTGGGTTTTTTATAACACTATTATACGTACGAGAATATACAATTGTTTCAAAATAAAACGATTTTTTATGAGAACTTAATTTAAAAAAATAAATATAAAATAGTAATATACTCATATTCAATTGAATGTTTATCAAATATTGTTAGTGCATACTTATGCTATTATTTCATCGAGAATGTAAGATCATTTTTCGACGGCAATTTTTCTAAAGAATAAAATGTATGATCCAACGCACTGGATGTACAATACATCGGTGGATTAGGTCGAAATAGCGTTAATCTCACGATGGTAATAATAAGATATTCGATCATTTTTGTTCGCTATTGAACGTAGACAATTCCGGCAACGACCAAGGCACCGCCCCGGTAAAAGGATTTAGTACGAGAAGTGTTTAGCTGAACACTGCATTTCTCAGCCAAATATTGGTCAAATAAATCACGATTTGATTACACAAGTTATTTTCGAACATGTTTAGCGATAAACGTTCAACGTTAACACAAAACTATTGAGTAACTCGAACGAATCGAGGATAATTTCGTTGTTGCTGGGATAAGTGAGTGGTTTTATTTGATCCGTCCCGGTAAGATGTAAATGTTCGTAGCGCTTCTGCCCGTCGCGTATACTTTCGTTTAAATTCATATGCACATCGTTCATTTTCACACACGTGTCTCGTGCACCGAGCGAATGGCGCCCGATCGCATATTGTACTCGAGTCCAACGAAGCCGCGCAGTTTATCGTATCCGTTTAGCCGCGCGCGCGCGCGTAAAGATTGATGGCTTTTGCCGCGTCCATAAAATATGTATTGTATATTGTGCGCAAACGGGAACGCGCAAAATTTTTCCCGGGGCGAGTATAATGTGGTTCACATATTACGTATATTGTTATACATAGACATAACACAAGTACCTATACCTATAAATATTTATATAAAAAAAAAGAAACATCGGATTTTCTCTTTTTTTTTTTTTTTTTTTTTTAAGACGTGCGTTATTTTTGTTCCCCTTGTACACGTAAACCTTTTTTTTATTACTCCCATATATAACCATATAGACACTTTGTACAGAAATATATTATATTCGGTATTTTCGTGCGTTGTCGTTTATTACTTTTTTTTCGGATTAAATTATACGTGCATACATGTCATTACAGAATATATGTATATAATATTAAACGTCACTTTTATACGTTTTCCCAACAGAATATTTTGCATGTAGGTAGCACCTATTCATTTATTTCTGTAACAGTATAGCTCACTTGCTAAGCATATTTATGTACTGTTTAGGGAATTTCTGTAAGCGATGGAAAAATTCGGGATTATTCTGGATTAAGTTTGAAAATCCGGATTTTTAAAATCTGAAATCCAAAATCCGGATTCTAGATTCTAGATTATAAAATTCAAACGTTCCTCTAATTCCGGATCTCGGATTTTGAATCATTGAATTAGGATTTTTTTATGCATTATTTTAAATAAAGTAATAATAAATACGGGTATAATAACTGTTCTATCATGTAATTTTTTTTATAGATTCATTGAAATAAATTAAATTAATTAATCCGAAATCCAGATTTTTAAGATTTTTAGAAAATCCAGATTTATATCATACCACTACTTTTTGTATTCAATAAATATATCGTTATTATAACAGTTAGTCGTTAAATGATTTTATTTAAGATACTGAATATTAGCAAAATAAAAATGTTATTAAAAAATGTACAATATTATATACTCCATACTTCATGAGTCAATTATAAAACACAAATATATAAGTGTGGTTCGTTCTTCGAAGATCAGTTATTCGAACGCGAACCCAGACTCGTTTTATGTGCTCGTCCCGCACTTAAACTAACTCTTAACATTGTATCAAATATATCTCCTTATTCCTTGTTAGATTATATATATATATATATATATATATATATATTATACTGTGCTGTATGGTTTTTTTTTATTATTATTATTTTTTTTTTATCAGATAAATACGAGAAATTCGCTAGTTTCATAAATAAAAATGTCAGTTAAACTCACGCATATACATTTATATAAATATTATATATATATATAAACCGAATAAAGTTGCTACCCCTACCCTGGGGAACGATTGGAGTACTTTCCAATTTCGCCGGAGAACCCTAGTGGAGGTTCTCCTCCCGTCACTGTCAGGCACACGACTGCTTTCGTCTTGTAAATATACACAATTTGCCGCAACTATGTCGAGGACGATCGGTTTAAAAGCTAAGTCATTACCACGGTTTTATGTACAATAAAAGTCAATATTGATGCACGCGCATCCCTTTCCGACGTCCAATGGCCACCCCCTTTGCCATAAGTTTATCGTTTAAATAAATATATATTTATATAAATGAGTTGATGTTTATATATATATATATATTTATATAAACGAGTTGATGTTTATATATATATATATATATACGTGTGTGTGTGTATGTGTGTGAGTGTGTACGGGAATCCTATAAAACTAGCGGACAGCAATCAATTGATACCGTTTAATGTACATTTATACATGTATATTGGTTTTTTATGTAGTTACAATTTGCCCTCGACAATGTGTACGCATAAACGAGATATACCCGATTACTGTTCCGATAATAGTAATAAGTGCGTTATACTGCTTTAACTATTATATTTTATAATATTGTGGCCTGGCGAGTAAATTACATAGTTATTCAGTCGAGTTTACTATCCAAGATCAATCTGGTCGTTTTTTCTTATTTGGAATACTACAATATTATATGCATGCATGCTTTTATAACTGTTTCTTAAAATTATACGTGTATAGTTGTATGCTATAAAAGGCTATGTCAAAACTTGGCCTTTGGCTTTTCATACTTATTTTCGTTATACGCATATCTTGTATGTGATTATAGGTTTTTGAAAGAAAATAACATCCTCCGCATAAATCTTTAAACTTTTTTATTATTAAATTTTTTCCAAAGTTATAAAAATCCTATACATTATATGTAATATCATATTTTCGTACATCTAAGTTTAAATAATAGTTTTTTAAATAAAAGTATTTCAAAATCATAGTTAAAAATAAAAATTCAATGATTCCATAGCTAACTTTGATTATTCTCTATCTAATTCTATGTTACATAATATTTGAATCCAATATGAAATTCACATACACATACACCTATTATTATATGTATAGGAAACGGGAACGAGTAAAATAGAAATCCAAATTTAACATTAAAAACTTAAAATCGGAGTGTTGAAAACTGTAAAATTTGAATGACCCTGCACTATATATAATTCTGGTTTCTTAAGACACCTATATAACTGAAGTATATTGTAGTATATTCGTGCACTACACAAAGTTGAATAAATTATGCATTAGGGTCACTTCGAATTCATTATTTATACGGTTTTTTTTTTCAGAAACCATACGCTGAACATTAGTTTACTTTGGCACACCTGCAGATGTATCGTATCACACGAATGGCTACCCAAGTATTGTCGACATTTGCACACGCCACACACACACACACACACACACACACACACACACACAAACACACAGTACCTACGTCCAGTACCGAAAGTTAACTTTTCACATACAATGCGTTACCTTAAATGCATTCCTGACAATACATATAATATATTGTTGAACAATTCACGTCGAAGGGAACGAGAGTTCTAACAATTTTTCATGCATTTCTTCCTCGTCACGCACGCAAACTTGTACATGTGATACCTACACTAGAATAATGTATACAATAGAAATGTATTGTATCATATGTACACGTGAAGAAACTTGATATTTTTCAAGACACAAACCTCGCATGAATTCATTCGCGGCCATAATGGAACCGCTATGACCGTACCAGGAAAAAACGGCTGCGAAAAATAAAACCAGAATCTACCTACCTGTGTACGTATGATACTTATACGCATGTATTACTATATGTAACCACTTGAATGCCATTTTATCCCCCATATCCCTCTCTTTTCAACTCCACAGAACAACACGTATAGAGACTATAGAGACGGCAACAAATTTATCGAGTGAGACATCATTTTTTTCGCATTTATTTAATACAATAATAGTTAAGTTTCCATTGTGTCACCACCACTGTACATAGACTATATAATAAATGCATATATATATAATCTGCTTGTGAATTACGACTTTGCGTATCTTATTCTTTTCCATACTCCGTCATCCATAACTATATAAATTTACTATATACATCACATAATGGTTTTTATTATTCCAGCAAGTCTACGGTCCCCTTCTTCTTGGCAGCACTCTTTCTCCACTACTGTCAACCTTATTCATCCCCTCTAGGTCTAGATCGTTTTGTTTCTAATGCCAAAACTGGAGTGCCCTGCATTATTTTATTTTCACACGAGGGCTCATCCCACAATTCACCCAAATAATAATATTATATACCAACTCTCTACGATTTAAGAAAAGTGGACACCAAAATAGGTTACGATGTTGCATTTATACGGGACAACGATGAGAATATAGTTTTCTTAATCAGATATTTGCCCGAATAAATAAATACTCAAATGAGTATTATATGATTACTATTATTTATAATATACCAATGGATAATACTATATTAGTAAGTAACTAAAACCATATAAATATAAGTATTTATATTTTATGTTTTATAAGTATACATATATTTTAATATTTTGTATTTCTGTATATTACTATAGTATATCTCTTTTTTTTTTTTCTTGATATCGATAAATATAACTGAGTTTCAATGAGTGGAATCTCGCATGGAGGCCAACAATTTAAAATAACATTACTATTATATTTCTAGGTATAAAATATTTTAATGAAATAAAGAAAAATATATATATATATATTAAAATAGACTAGGTGTTTAGTTTATAATCGATTGAAATCAAAATACATATTCCTAGTATACATATAGATTTGTTAATATTATGTCATTATAATTATACATTGTTAAATAGTGTTATATGTAGGTACCTGTATATTAAATGCTTACAATTTTATTAGAAGATTTATAATCTAATAATTGTATTTTTGTTTTAGATTATGGATATTCAGTGAATTATATTTTTTATATGTTTTTGCCCAGTACATAATACATAATACAATTTCGATTGAAAATGTGAAAAGATTAAAACCCGCACCGTCGCTATCGTCAGTATAACGTCCACGTTTTCGTAAAATATATTCAGTAAAGATAGAAATGGAAGAACGACCGTAAAAGCTCGGCAACGTAGAGTCGTAAAACCGACACTGGTACGAGTATCGCAGTCTTCTTTTCGGGTCATTAGGAACGGGTTCCGATCCTATTCCTTTTCTTTCTATACTCTCACTATATTGCTCTCTCCATCCACACAACCATCGCATATAACAGTAAAAATGGAGAGGTCTCGTATTTCATCCCATTCTGCTGGGACTCCCAAAGGTTTTACTCCCGACAGGGTTGCTACTACCACTGATACGATGATTTATAGACCGGAAGGACTCAAGAGAAAACCAGTCGTAACTGTGTATAGGAGGAGCTAAAAGGATTTCAAGACCAAGAATGGCTTGCGTACCATGTTGAATTTTTAACCCGAAAAAATAAAATATCACTTTTTTAAGATATTTTAACTTAAAACAGTTGTAAAATATTCATCACTGCTGGTTTCAACAAAAAAAAAAAAAAAACTCCCACCTGGCTTAAATAGTTATTTTACGGCCTTCGGTCAATTAAAATAATTTTTTTTTTTGTTTCATCAATGTATTTTCGGATGCGAACGCAATAACGCCGGAGTAGATACTTAAATGGTCACGATAATTTATTACGAAAATTTTTGAACTGCGGTTTTAGGACTTAATGTATTTTTCCATCAAAAATGTCAACATGTGAAATAGTATGAGATGAATATAACCCAAAGAGGACAAGAACCAATGAAAATACAGTAAATTAGTGATTAACTATCATTTTTTTTGTGAGCGTATAGGTACATAAAAATAATGGAACTCTTATTAATTAAGCCGTTACTTGATTGTCCATTAAAAATGGTTTAAAATATAAAACTACACGTATTGATTGATATAATCAAATTATTATCAGATTAAATGTAGTAAAATTCTTTACGTACATTTTATTCACTAAATCGTTTAACCAAATGATTATTGACTATGTTTAAATAATAAACAAGTATTTTTATTTTAAAAGTCGCTATACATATAATATAAATTATAATGTACAACCAGCGGCACGTATATAGTAGTGTAGTTAAGACGCATATGAAAATTTTTAAGTAGTCATTAAAATTAAATAGCTAGCACCTATATTATATCAAGCACAATATTAAAAAGTAATTAAATATTAAAAACAATATTTACACACAATATTTATAAATTACTTCCCCGCGTAATATGTAGTAATTTAAATTATTATAGTTCAAACACATAAAAAAAAATCAATAGAGTTTATCTACAATATTCAATTTAAAACAATTTTAAGTAAAGCTCGTAAATAGAAAATATTACGAATTATCTTTAACAAAAAATTATTAATCAAAATTACTGATTACTCATTTTTTAATATTATGGCCTAAATATTTATACTTACAGTCAATGATCATGAATATAGGTTTTTTTTGTACATATAATTACCAATTAAGTATACTTACGTATAAATGGTAATTTAATTATAACGTTAATAAAATATAAAACTTTACATAGTTATATAAAATACAATTTATAGTTTTTGAATCTTATTATTATTGAACTTCGTGGTCATAAAATTACTCACACATGTATATGTACATTAAATATCCAGTAAGAAAAAAAATACGTGTTATTTCCTAATACATGCGATAACACACTATCCGTTTAAAAAAATACATTCTTTTTAACTATAGATTTTAAACACACAAGTTATACGAACAACAATAATATAAATACAGATTATAGTTTATTTTTCTGATTTTAATTTTTCAACTAATTTAATTTATCAATGTACATTATGAATTAATGAAACATTTGAATGGTATAAGTATTATTATTTTTAATCATAGAACATTTATTTAATTTAAACACGTTTGTTTAAAATTAAACAATTATTAAATAATAGTGATTTTGTAGATAATTATAAATTAAATATATTAAATACCATGCTTACAATACTGATTTGAATTTTTTTTCATTTGACTATTTTTATTTAGAATGCGATTTTAATTAATTTAATTATAATTTGTTTTTATTTTAAAAATCTATGACAAAAATAATATTAACTTTGCATTATATTGCTTTGCATAATATCATTGTTTTTCAGCTATTAAATATGACATGCAGACATTTTGATATTATGTTGAAATTTACTGCCTTATGTAAATTTAAATTACATTGTGTTCAGGATGATTGACATTAAACTAATAATAAAACTCTACAGAATATATCATCGCGCTGTAGCATTAGGAGAAACTTAAATAATTGAATAACTCTCGGTAAGTTATAGGCATAACATTCAATAATTGCAATTATGTACCATATTTCTGATATTTTTGTTAAATGATCGTAAATATATGAGTCTAATCAATATACGAGAATTTAGTGTATAACGCGAAAGTCTTTCTAATAATAATGTTACTTGTCGACTTAATACACTATTGCTATTTTTATACCTTTTCTTTACCACCAATACCGATACGAAAAAATGACGACTCGGGTTTCCCGAGTGCCTCCAGACAAGGGTCGTAAATCACGCGCCCGGCAGGGGCGGTTCCTGTGAGAATGTGTCCGGCGGGGTAGAACGTCGCACTGGGCCGCGGTAAATCAATTCGTATATTCGCTCACTCAAGACGCCAGAGGAAAATGCGACTCTAAAATTTATATATATATATACACATATGTGTGTGTGTGTATGTGTGTATGTATGTGTAGTGGGGTCAAAAAGAACCGTAAAAATCGACCCTATACGCACAGTTTTTTCTTTCTCTCTCTATGTATCACGTCCTAATTGGACGTCTCCGTATCGACGAGAAAAACGCAATAATAGCACGTATATACGTGACGATCAGAATTTTAATGGAACCCCCACTGCACATATGGTTGCGTACACAGTATAAACACTATATAATAATATACATGATACATGAATATTAAAATTTAAATGTTAATAGCGTTTGAAAATTTTTTCCCGTCAATTCGTAATGGCACGTGAGCAATTTATTTTAAGCTTTTGATTTTAACATTTACAAAAAACCTTTTCTTTGCATGCCATTATACGTGGTCATATATGCATATACATTTTACATAATTCATATATATATATAACAACACATTTATGTGTGTGTACGTGTAAGTAGTGTTTGTGTAAGTATTGGCCCACTGCCGTTAGGTCATAAAAGCCATCGATGTATATTATACAAGATTTGGTTGTGTATTGTAATAATATATGCGTACATGTAAGTATAATATTATATATATATATATATGTAATCTTGTTAAAAAATAAGTATATAATAAATATTATATATACGTATATTACGTTTTACATAAATCGGTGAATAAATACGCGTTATTTTAATTTCCAAAAAAATATTCAGTTAGTGACTATTATTTATAATTGCGTTTGTCAGAAACAAAACTCAAATCGATTATTTTTTCTGACTAGTGAATTGGTTTGATGTCAATAATGGCCGTTGAAATAAAAAGGGTGCTTTTATATATCAGTACTTAAAAACGTTCATACGATCAATTAATTATTTAACAAAAATCGAATAAAGGTGAATAATTATTTTAATGATTAATATGGGAGTAATTAATGCGTATAATTAGTAATTAAATTTAATACTAAACATATTAAACTACAATATAACAACTACTTGAATTTATAATAAATTTTTAATTTCATTTGAATGAAACTATAAATATTTTGATTTTACATTATTCGTAAATATTAAAAACATTTAAATATATTTAGTTTTTGGTATACAAATTAAATAGATTTATTGAAAAACCAAAATATCCGTTCACAATCAGTTAAACAAACAAAAATATTTATATGAAAAAATATATATTATGATACAAATCTCTTTATGAAAATTATAATTATGATGTATCAAATATTTATATATAATAACTAATTGATTTTTATTATAAAAATATAATTACTACAGTTGATTTAACAATGAATTATTAAAAGATTATGAAATTTTTGTAATTTATACTCAAAATCTAAAAAAAAATCTATATAATGTTATTGATTTCATGTACCTAGAATGATTTAATTTAATAACATTCCTAGTAATATTTATAATGCATTTTATCATATACTCCAACGCAATACTATAAAACTGAATTCTAATATATATTATTTTATATTGTAATAACTATGATATTTTTCTTGTCATTGGTTTACGAACAGCGATCCATCAAAAATATTTCGCGAACAATGTTGGAAAATACTGTTTTGGTCGATATTTGCAATTGTATAAATGGAAAATGTATTTGGATTCGGACCGAAACTCTAGCTTGAACGGTTCAATATTCGTTTGGTTTAGCTGAATACACGTATACACGCATAACAATGATAATATAATTTATGCAGTTTTTAAAATCACAACTTAAACCTATATATATGGCACTTTCTTCTGGAACACTTCTACGATATAGTGATAACTAGTAGTCATTACCGCGGTGCACAACCGTGGTGGTTAATGGTAAAAAATAATACAAAAACTTGAACTATAAATTGCGCGCGCGATCGTAACGCGTAAATGCACAATGCACATGCATATATATTTATATGTATATTATACATATATTATAATGTAATATACGAATATATATGCATCAGAGTAAAAACGATTTCTTTCTTCAAGGCGGCAATGCGAGTTTTTTACTTTAAATAATACGTACGCAGAAGGTACCAATTGTTATTTATGTTATATATATGTATAAATATATTTATGCGTAGTAAGTAGTTAGTACACATATATAGAACATTTACATTCGTTTCTTAGGATGGTTTTTACGATCTCGCCGTTTAATGGTTTCATCTCATATTGTCGGTGTTACAATTAGTGTAAAATTAATTGAAATTATTTCGCCGTACTATATATTTTGCAACTTCAATTTATATACATGTATTGTCTACTTGCTAAAAAACGAGTATCTTTCTATCTGTCTATTAGTCTTTTGTGCATCTGTATTTACAGGTAAATACGTTTGTTCGACAGCATATGTACCCATGCGCCTATAATTAATATATGCGACCACATGGTCATATTTAAAAGTAATATCTTATTAAGATTTGTTGATACGTCAATACTATATACATACAATATTATGTTTTATGTACTTTTATGGATGTAAAATTGTAAGCAAATTTAGGACGAAATTTTAGTTTTTAGAGTTCACACGCAGAACGTACCGTGATATGGTTTGATACATAGTACACAGAATATTTCAAAGTGTATAATATTACATAAATATATTATATTATTTAAATTATTACATCATTGATTCTTTAAATTGTATGCTTTTAAGATGAGTCAAAAAAAAAGTTTCAATAACTTGACGAATTTTTCACATAGCGTATACATATTAAAAACGAATTATCGTTGTGCTATGCAGGTATATAAACAGTGCTAACCACGACGTTATACACCAAAGCTTCTATAAACGTGGGACCACAGCGCCCCTCCTGTTTGTGTATTACAAGGAAGGGGAGACGGAAAGAGAAATATTTGTGCACAATTATTTTATTTTGTTATTTAGTTAAAAAACAAAATGCTATATTTATTTAACGATTTTAATAGAAAAAAATTGTCCACACCCTAATCCTTAGGAGACCATAACAATTTTACATTAAATAAGACCATATCGCAACAAAAAATCTAAGGAGCACTGATTTAGATTTTAAACAACCACCATATAAGTATTAAGTACAATAGTATGTATACCACATTACTCAACGAATACAACGTTATGATTTGATATGTATCTATACCTGAACCAACACCAGAATAAAATAAATGCGTTTGAAATTATACGAAACAAGTTTGTACATCAATTACTTTAACGCAATCCAACTCGTTCATAAACGTTTCTATTATGTCACATACACCTAGAGTAATTATTGTATCTTTCTGTGCGTATCATGTAATATTTAATACTAATTTCACAATACTTTAATTTGCAATAGTTGATCTCTTACGTATTTTACATTGTACGTAGAACGTAACACCTAAACTTTGGGTTACACATTAGTGAAATGTAATGGTTTTGTAATTTTAAATTGTAATTATTTTATTATTTTTGCAAAATCTGATTACGGACAGTGGTAATGATTGTCCGAAAAAAAAATTTCGTGTAACGAGAATGTGGGAAACTAATTATCGATAAGAATATAAACATTCGGCGGCAGCGTTCGTCGAGCAGTCCGGACCGCAATTTATTTTTAATTGCCATTGCCGGCGGCTTTGTGTGCATAAATATATACACGTACATACATACCTGAAGCGTATATGTGTAGGAACTACTCGCCTATATATCATACGCAGGAGCGAACAGTATTGACAGATATTAATCGAATTCACTCGGATTCCATTTTTGACGTTAACGTTAACATTATTTTCCGAAATTACATCTTCTCGTAGTACGGACGTTATACATGTATTGAACGTATCTAATTATGTTATACAGTTAAGTAGAACCTATCAGTTAAATATTTTTTTTTACTTAGCACCAGCAATAACTTGAATATATACGTGTGAGCATTATGAGTTACGAGTTAAATATAAATATACACGTACACCGCGGTATCCACACAACTGCGGCGTTATATTTCGACCATAACTATAATATTCGACTGGAACCGTGGACCAAAAAATCTTTCGTTTTTACGGTAATATAATTTTAAACGTTATTTCGTTCTCAGCGTATTTTATTTATTTATAAATGCTATATGTAATACGTACCCACGTGAGTCCGCGTATGTGTTTACTCACGCAAACGTGAAAAAAAAGAGAGAGAGGGAAAGAGAGGAGAGAATTAATGTATTATATATGGTCTATAAATTCAATCGCAACGATATGGTTTAGGAAAAAAGAATTTAACGAACCGAAAATATCGATTTTAATAGTTTTACTGACCACGAATTATATATTTACGCGTACGCATTTCTGTACGAGATTATTTTACTTTTTAACGGCTAACGTATTGTTCGATTTATTTCCCGTTAAATTGTTACCATATTCCGATGTATATTGTACCTTACACACGGGCCACGGACAAAAACCGAAACTAGATTGTGCTTCAAAATGAAAATACATTGTAAAATAAAAAAAGTGCCTAATCATCGCGGTCGTTTTGACCCGTTATTATTTTGGTGATTTCCGAACCGTAAACTCGTACCAAATCTTAACTCTCGACTGTTGCAGTAGGTATTTTTAACAACGGTCGCGCGACCATTCTACACGTATTTTATCGAAAACGCCTGTTATCGAAAACCGTAGCCATATGCTAAGCGTGGATATAATCGATTATGAGAATAAAAAAAAAAATAAAAAAAAAGGATAAAAAACGAAGCAATACCAATGAAGCGAAGCGGATCGGTGGTTGGGCTTACCGACACGCGGTTCATATCTAGACGATTGGACAACGAAAAATGTCGTCCGGGGCCCATGTACGTGCGCACACAACCGGTTAACCGTGGACACACGCGGCGGCGAACGATAACAACTCTGCTGCAACAGCACACACACACACACACACTCTTCTCACGGCGGCCCCCGTCGTAATAATGTACACGAAAAACTAGTTTCTGGTATAAAATCAAATCCTTGTACGCGCACACACACACACTCACATACACGTCTATACCGGATACCCGTTTAATACCTACCAATCTGCGGTGCGCATCTCGTAATTTATTTCACACGAGCCGACAACGTCTGTGTACCATTTATACAATATTGTGTGCGAGCCGTTCGTTTTACCCGGTGCGCGTGCACTTCTACGCATACGGTGAGGAAAAAGCTTAGTGCTGGCGACGGGAGGCGGGGCGGGACAACGCGGAATGTCTTAAGCCGCGCATACACTGGACCCGAACCGGCCGGACCGACCGAACCGAAAAATATTCGGTCCGAATTTTTTCGGGTATAGCTGCATTGAGTGTCCCCGAACTTTCTTTCCGGATTAAAATTAGTTAACAGCTAAAATAGACGATTAAATAATCATATTATGTCGTGACACGTGTTAATCACTACAGTAAACCACGTATTGTGTTTTCTACAATCAGTTTTCGACAGTTGACGGATGCAGTGCATGGTGTGTAGTTGTACTTACTAGTAATGTTTCATTAGAATACACCAAATGTGATATGATCGATAATGACTGTAGTTACAAATGATATTAAAAATAAATTACAATATTTCATTTATCGATCAGCGTTTCAAATCAAAAGCATCATAACCTATACATAGAATAGTAAAGCTAATTTTTGGCCGAAAAATTCAAACATGTTTGAACGGTTGAAATCCGAACCGACCCGAATTTCGGTTCGGGCTATCGGTTCGGTACAAGTATATGCACTCACATATAAAATCGGCATTTTGATTTTTTTCGGTTCGGTCGGTCCGGCCGGTTCGGGTCTAGTGTATGCGCGACTTTACGGCAAGAACTCTGATAAAAATATACACGTATTATACATATTATCGTGCGTGCGTGCGCCGACGGAGCGGACAGATTGTGTAAATACCGCGCGGCGGAGGGTAATAAAACGAAAAAGTCATTTCTTCGCTTTCCCGTAAAATTTATTCACACACGCGCACGCAACGGTTTGTACGTGTTGCACACAGAGTCGTATATCAGATGGGACCCGATCGTTGTTCGTATGCGGGTTGTTCTACGTAACACTGTATACGTATTTTGACATTATTTAATAGTTAATTAAATATTTTTTCCGTGTGCGTCGGTTTTTTTTTTTTGGTATTTACTTTTACGATATTAGATATATATCGACCCGTTGATCATAATATATGTATGCCTACACACCCGAAGACTGGTTGAAATTTATGTTTAGCCATGCGCCGCTGGAAGATATATGTCCGTCCCACGCCGGTTTGTGAACTAATACGTGGCATGGTGTTTTTAAATTCCGTCGGACCAGGTAACACACGGTGGTCCATGCAGAGTAAAAATACAATTTCCCCCCCGTACAGTACGGAAAAAATAAACCTACTAAATCCATTTTGACCCTGAATCTTAAAATATCTTATATTTACGTTTTATAGTTAAATTTTAAATAGGTATATAAACTACCGTCTACCCAAAAAAATGTAAATTTTTTTTATTTAACTTTCTAAAGAAATGCTAACAAAAAATGTTCTTTATTTCAATTATATAGCTGACAAAATAATTATTTTATAGTAAAATTATTTTGAATAAAAAATAGAAAACAATTTATAATATTCGGTTCTTGTTGTATTGTTATAATATGAATAACATTTTTAAATTTACATTAATGTCCTAAAATTGCCTATAAATTACTCCTTATACTATAAAAATAAATTAGAGTTTTGGCATTTAACAATTTCGAATACATATCTAAATGTCAGGATGAATCTATAATCATTATGTTTATATTTCACGGTTTATTATGTTTAACTTCATAAATTATTTTATTGCATTAAATGAAGATAAAATAAATGTCAAGTTTTTATATATATTATTTTGAAATACATTGGAACCTCGATAACTGGAATCGATTGGGGCCAAGACAAAAAATTTGAGATATCGAAATTTGACTAATGGAACACTTCGATAACTCGAATCGGCAAAAAAAATTCGAGTTGTCGAAAATATTTTTCATTTAAAACCCCAAAACTTAATTTTATAATTTTATTTATTTATATATTTACTAATAAATGTATAATGTATATAAGTACGTATATTGTATTAAAATTTAAAAAAATATTCTATAAAAAAATATAAAAATTATAAATATGTATACGTATAAATTTTATGTAATAAAGAAAATACAATGTAATAGTTTTAGTAGAATTATTTTTTAAAGAAATCTGATATTTCTAATTGTTTTTTATCGTTCAACCCATCTATTAAGTTTTCTATAACATTTAGCGCAGAAAAAACCTCGTCTCCAATATTTTGTTGTTCTTGAATATACTTTGATACAACCCTGTAAACTATCCAATGTCTGGGCAAGAATAGTTTTAGGCAAAGCCAATCCTAGTCATCAATATTCGACTCTTCCCCACTTGGCTTATTAGGCGTTTATTGAAACTTCAAATCGTTCAGTATTTCATCACCAGTCGAATAATTACGTGTTATATATTATTATATAAATTCGAGTTATAAGCCAAAATTCAACTATAATTACTTCGGCTTATCAAGAAATTTGAGTTAGCGAAATTCGAATTATCGAGCAAACGTATCACGCATATCATATATTGTAAGGTAGGGGCCAAGGCATACCTTCGAGTTATTAAAATTTGACTTATAGAGGTTCCACTTTATAAATTTAAATTATTCAATACTAATGAAACAAAATATTTAAATTAATCGTATTGGATGCAAAACTTTACATATCACTTATTGAGTACGAGTATATATCAAATAATTCTAAAACACTTTTAATAAATGTGTAGTGCTCAATAGCCTTTCAATGTTTTGAGGTACATTATTTCGTATTACATCATAATTTGTGTTTGATTAATAAAATTATTTGGCTAGAAAACTGTTGTTATGTGAGACAATAATAATATTGAGTAAATAGAGAACTAATCATTAAATGTTTTGCGTGTATCTAATTTGACAAACTAAGTTAAATTGCACATTTATTTACGCTCTGTGACTTTTTTTTTTCATTCGAACATAACAAAATGACATATTTTTTTCTAATATTTCCTTTAATGAATATTCAAATTGGAAAACCGTTTGACTATCCCCAACCCAACGACGTGATAGTTGACACCTTGATCGCACAGTGCTGAGTAATCGATATAAACGCTGCCACGACTTGTAATGCGTCTTTGATCAGATATAATGATAACCAGTTATAAAAAATAGACGATTAATTCTACATCTCTAACAAAAGTTTATACGAATTTAAAAAAATGTAAAATTTGAAAATGTTTTGTTGCTTACCGGTATTAAATTATTTTAATAGAAATTATATAAATTATATCTTTACTTTCTGAAACGTTAATATTAAAATCTACTCATATTATAGTAGAAGAAATATCAAAAAATAATAAAAATGTAAATTCAATAAATCATAACATTTTATGATAATCCATATTACCAGTATTTAGTGACAAAAGTTATTTCAATAAGTGCAATACACCAACACATCCGTTTAGTTATTCTAAAGTGAATCGCAGTACAATAAAAAATATCTAGTCAAATTATATAAAAGTTGAATTTTCAACCGATAATTATAAAAAGTGTTTTCACTGTGATATTACAGGTTATACGTTGTTTTTATCCTCAGTTACAATACCAGAAAAAAATGGAACCAATGTATCCTGTTCTCCTGATGTAGAGATTACGGCAAAAGGAACTACTTCGAACAAAAGTTAAAATTAGTCAAACAACAATATGGAAATCCTGTCTAACCCAATCTTAATCCTCAACAAAGACGGTTACAAAATATGAAAAGATTAATACTTAGTCGATTTTAAGAATCTGTGTTCTCATTCTGGGTAAGGTTAAGAACATTGAACAAATAATACTGTGTAAAACGTGTGCGTTCGATTCAGTTGCATCAATATTAATGGTAGCATAATTTGATGGAATTTTCTATTACACTGCGGTTGATGATAAAAAAAACGTTTTCTTAAAGCAATTTCTGCAATTGCTAAAAATGGATTTTCGTCCAAAGCATATTTGAGTGGATATACTGGTTACTATTTACATAATGTATACATAATATAGCTATGTTACTAATTATAAATAAACTATTTACATTATCCAAAGAGAATCAGGTCTTAGAAATTGAATGTATGCATGATATTATATTTTTCCAGGAAATAATTTAAAAAATTTTGTAAATTTTAACTTAAAATGCTTTTCAAAGTTGTATTGATATTACGTTTTTTTATAGTCAAAAAGTACATTTAATTATAGTTTTCAATATAGTATTGTTTAGTTTTTAATTTTATCGTGATCTTTAAAATTATGTAGTTGAATAATTAATGATATCAAAAGTATATCGACTTATTAAACTTATGGACTTTGTTGGCAGAGGAAGATTTTTTAACCTAATTTAGAGTTTTTAGATTATGTTACGACTGGCATCTTATGAGACTACAGGAGAAAATGATTTTAAAACATTAATCTATATATAAAAATAATATATATATTAAGTAATTATAATTACTGATAATTATTGATAATATTCAATACTCTATTCCCCACGAGTACAAAAACTATACTTTTTTTTCTATTCCACATAATAATACTTATCATAGATGGAAAATTAAATTTATTGGAAGAAGATTTTAAAGCAAGATTAACGATTGAAACTTCCAAGCACCAAAATATAAATCGAAAAGGAGAGAATTTCAAAGGAATAGAATTAATTCAACTAAGAACTTCGGGTTGGTATTTATTTATTGAATTACTCAATTGGAAAGGAATTTTTTTAAATTTACATTTTTATAACATTTAATTCATTATTTAAATATTATTGAATAATATTTCAAAAAACATAATTGATCAAAATTTCAGTTTTGAAATGGCTCAACAAGTTTTAATTAGTTTAGAAAATATGCCTCCCATCATAAATGTGAATAATATCCAGTACCATCTAAGAGGAATATATCCTTAAACACATAGACTAATTGGACAAAGAAATACCTTGTCTACTGCAAAAGAAATGGTAAAAAAAAATTGAGAACTGTACGACGACCGACAAACTAAATCCATCTCAATAGATTCCAAAACGAAATTGTCGTGGGAATATTGATATATTCAATTTAATTAAATTGAATAACTTATAAAATATTATAACGTTTACAA